>JBBPBX010019029.1:20007-41757 GCA_038048925.1 Garcialebias charrua
GTCAAAAATTCGTAAGTAGGATCACAAAAAAATAAAATAAAATAAAGATTTTTTCTTAAAAAAAAAAAAGACATGCATATTCTTAAGTCCGGGACCTCGTAAGTAAGAGCGCTCGTAAGTCGGGGACTACCTGTATATATATATATATAAATACAGTATGCCTTATTCATATGGAAGAGAAAGGTGCCAAAACCCACCCTTTCATATTTAGCATAATTGAAAAGCCCTAAATGTCCTCTGTAGACCTTGTAAATATTATAATTAATTTTTCATTTGTTGGTACTTTATTTTTGTAGCTTTATTGTATGCTTTAGTATTTTGTACGTTTGTTCTTTGTTGTTTTAGTGAGTCAAATTGGTTCTTCTCATCCCGAGCATTTAATTGTACTGTTGACCTTGTGTTACACAATTTTAACTTGAAACTTTTTCATTTTTTTTTTTTTTCATTTTTGAGAAATAGGTGGACATTTCCGGAGCCGCCACTGACTGTTTTAGATTCAGTGGATGGACATGAAGGCAGGGCTGTAGCACTTTAAAATACAGGTAGTCCCCGAGTTACGACGCAGTTCCGTTCCTAAGCCCGTTCGTAACACGGATTTCGAAGTAAGTCGGAAAACACATACACACTGGCCGCTCCATATACACGTACATGTACGGTACTGTACAGTTACCAAGCACTTCGCCTATCCTAACACAGCACCCTACATAATTATCAAAAAACACATAGTACATTTGGAGCCATAATGAAAGGAAAAAAGAGTTAAGTTCTTACTGGGAGCTGGTGAAACCCTCCGTCTGTTAGCATGTTAGCTCGTTGCTCCTCCGGTCCAGCTCCGCTGTTTCTACCGTCTGGTGACACCATCCACCCGTTCATCCTACAGTAAGGTCTGTTAGCATGTTAGCTCGTTGCTCCGCTGTTTCTGTCGTCTGGTGACACCATCCACCCGTCCATCCTACAGTAAGGTCCGCACCTTTTGTTTACGATGTAAAACCGCCCTCCTAACCTCCTCTGTCTCCGGTCTGCCTGTCCAAACAATGAGGTCTCCTGTAGTAATTTTCCACTGAGTGTGCATCAAGCTACTCTCCCCCCTCCCTCCTGTAAAATTCCGCTGTCCTCCGCCGAGTTTCGGTACCGTATTTTTTGGTGTAAAGGCACATAAACCACGTAACTCCAACAATGCTTTTCAATGGGAGGGCGTTCGTAACTGCGAAACGTCATAAGTCGAGGCTGTCGTAACCCGAGGACTACCTGTATTCTAAATATATTTACGCATGATGAGGAGCCAGGGGTAGCACGGTGGCACAACTGGTAGAGCTGCTGCTTCTCATCGAGCAGGTCCCTGGTTCACATCCCGTCCTGGGGCCTTTCTGTGTGGAGTGTGCATGTTCTCTTCGTGCATGTGTGGGTTTACTCCAGGTACTCCAGTTTCCTCACACAGACCAAAAACATGCATGTTAGACTGATTGGTAACTCTAAATTGTCTCTAGGTGAGAGTGAGAGTGAATGGTTGTTTGTCTCTACGTGTCCCTGTGATGGACTGGAGACCTGTCCAGGGTGTACCCTGTCCCTCGCACAGAGATTGCTGGACATGGGCACTTGCGACCCCCGTGAAGAAGTGGGTAAAATATAATGGATGGATGATAAGGAGCCCATCACGTTCTATTGTATAACAGATCCAGGAAATGTCTCCAAGAACCAGTGTCATGACTTAAAGTGAAAATTCTAGTGCAACTTAAAACTTCATTTTTTAAAAACCTATTTTTATTGGATTATATTTTCCACCCGTTGTCCAGTGACTTAATTACCGTGTGAAGTGAACTTACCGGAGTGGATAAACATGTGCTTGCTGTAGTTCTTCCTGGAACGTAAAGATTTGCCACAGTGGGTGCAGTCGAATGAGGTCTCAGATCCCTGGGAGGAGGGAGAGGGCCCAGCAGAACAGGAGGGTGTGGAAGGAGGTGGGGCGGGGGTCATTGGTGCTGGGGGTGGAGCCTGCTGACTGGGCTCTGTTCCTGCCATGTTGTCAATCCCTCCCATGGGTCCTCCCACATAAAACGGAGCAGGCTGCGAGTGGCTTACTGGGTACTGGAACAGAAGCTACGGAAGATAAAAATAGATTGTGACAGGATTAATATATACCATCCCAGTTTCTGGATATTTATTGCAAATTTAAAGACTTTTCTGCTGAGTTGACAGCAGATGTCTTTATGTAGATCTCCAAGATGGTTCTCCATGGGAAGGCTAAATGCTGGTTTATACTTCTTGTCGCACGTCTTTTACCCCCCGTTGAGTGAAAAAAAGTTGCGCAACTTCCATCTGCACTCCCGCTGCGATCCCCCGGTGACAGCTTGTCTTGTACATGGCCCCCTGTCAGAACTCTTGAACGCGGAGGATGCGGCTCGGCGCGTGTGATTGGTTCAAAGTTTGTGGGCGTTTTTTGTTTGCGCCTTTCAGCGCGAGCTGAATTTCATTAAAATATAACTACAGAAACGCCAAAAAATATGTGTTAGCTGAATATATATATTAGTGTTTCTGAGTTAAATTTTTGTTAACAACTGATTACAAATCAGCTTATAAATAACACGAAGCGCGCACCCATCAGAGCATTTCCGCCTTTCAGCGCGAGCTGAATTTCATTCAGGCGAGGGCTGTGCAGTGCGAAAACGGCTTTTCAGAAGCCGGTTTTTGTTTTTGCTTTGACATGGATAGTTTCGAAGAGAAACTCGCCGAGGCGGTCCGGTGGGAGTGCGCATGACGTATGCAGTGGGAGGGAAGAGGGAGGGATCACTATAATGTATCCCCCAGTCTTTTCAAAGTATAAACACTCAAATGCGGTCGGTGAGACACACGCAATTACGTCATCGCTGGGCACTCAACGGGGGGTAAAAGACGTGCGACAAGAAGTATAAACCAGGCTTAAAGGTAGCACCTCAATGGGCTGGGACTGGTAGGAGACTAGTTGGCAACTAAAAACTACAAGAAAATATCCAAATTTTCAGGTGCGTTTTCATTAAATCCTCAGTGTTTGCAAATGACCTGCAAGCTCTGAGGCTGCATTTTAAACAGACAATGTTTTATTTTGTTATTTTTATGGCCCATTATTGTTTGTGCGCTTTGCAAAACTGCAGTCTTGGCCATGTACATTACTGTATTGTTTTTATCCACTTCCGCCCACATCATATTTGTCACAGCTCATTTTGTAACCATTTTTGAAACCACCTCCACATTTATGACTTATTCTGCAGCAGAACACTTAAGAAATGAAGACAAGACAGATTTGGCCCAGTTCAGACCTGGACAATTGGACTGGGTGTTTTCTGTAAGAGAACAGATTCAGCCTCAAAGAGCTCTAAAGTTCAAGGAGAAGGCTGGAGATGCCTACAATACAATTCAGGTGGGTTTGACACTCATTACTACTCTGACTATTTTGAGAGAAAAGTTGTTGCACAAATTGTCTGAACATGTTCACACCTCAGCTGACAGGGCTGCAGGCCTCTGCAGCTCAAACTGAATTGTTGAGACTAACTGCAAATATCCCAAGACATTCTGGAGACCCCCTTAGGACACCGTTCATGAACTACCATATTTTTCGGAGTATAGCACCTTTTTTATCATTTTTTCATGGCCTGCGACCTATACTCAGGTGCGACCTATATATGGCTTTTTATAAAATAAGCTAATTTGTAATCATTTAATAACAAAAATTAAACTGAGACACACTCTTACAATAATGTCAGCTAACAAATATATATTTTTAGGTGTTTATCCTGCTAAAATTATTCATTTATTAAAGAAAAGTTCAGCTCAGACACATATTTGCTATAATTTTTTATCAAACAATTAATTGTTTTTAAGTGTTAATCTTCTTAAAAGCCTTGCTGTGCGCTCCTGTGGAAGAGACATTTGCAGCAGAGCTAAACACGGTCCACATTTTGACGTAGGTGTATGGATTTTTCCAATTCTTTGGCAATAATTGGATGGTGCGACCTATACTCGGGTGCAACCTATACTCCGAAAAATACGGTAGTTGTAGCCCAGGGATATAACACCAAAATACAGTGAGTATGAAAGAAAACTAACACAGCAAAAACGGTCAAATCATCAAACTATTGAAAATAAAAATTATCTGGCTGCTGTGGAGCAAAAAACGGTGCTCGGGTTTTAAATTTGCACTTTCGTAAAAATTCAACACATGTAAAAAAATGTAAACACAAGAACAGTACAAAAACTTCAGATGAGATCTGTTTCTTATTAAAGTAGTTCACCTTTTTGATTTTATTGATAACAACACACTTATACAATGGCATTTGATAGACCAGTGGCGGTCCTAGCCTATTTGGCGCCCTGTGCGAGCAACCCCAACGCCCCCCACCGCCCCCCCGCTAGGTTGCCAGTGGGGGTCCTCTCCAAGAAAATTTTGAATAAAATAGATGCCATTTCCTGCATTCTGGTGTATTTTAATGGGTTGTTTAACATCTAGTTTTACCTACATATATACTGTACTATTCAATTTGTAATTTAGAGTTAATAACAGAACAAGAAGTAGCCTGAGGCAAACAAGCATTAACACAGTATGAACAATGGCCCTCATTCACAAACCGTTCGTACGCACAGATTTGTTCTTAAACAGTGCGTACGAGTGATTTAGGATCATTTGTGGCATTCAACAATGTTTTCGTATCCTAAGATTTTTTTCAGATACGAACAAAATTTACGAGTGGTCCGGACCTGTCGTATAATTTAGGAGCGTCAGTCTGCTGTCATCCAGACGGATCTTCTCCACGAATAACTTCATATTTCGTTATTTAGAAAATATTTTGGGTTTAAAAAAATCACGCACCATAATTATTCTTGACAATAGGTTATTCTGTTTGAATTAGAATTATAATTTTAAGTTTAATTTGTCTGGTGTGTCGCGCAGGCTTCAGTGAGTCGTGCGCTCCCCTTGGTCATCAAAGCCCTCCTCATATTAACACCCAGGTACATAAAATTCCCATACACCGCCGCAGAACAAGTACGAATTAAGACTGATTTTCATGCTATTGCTGGACTGCTGTGCCAAACACCATCGGAGCAATAGATTATTATATCTGATTCGAAATATAACCTGCAGAATGTGGTTGCGCGATGACGAGCGCGCATGACTCATTTGTGCTGCAAAACATGTTGGCACGCGTCTCGCAGCGTGGCATTTATTGTCCATCCATCTCAGACTATTCCTTGACCACCTCCTGTCCGTGCTGCGGCGAGACGTTTGTTTGAAGCCATTTTCAGATCAAACCATTTATTCTTGATTTCTGATACTGTACGACCCACGGGAGACACAACATATGCACTACAATATTAATATGAAGTTAACTGTAGTTTCGAGACATTTTAAAATGCTTCTGTTCAAAAACACATCCGACACTTGCGGGGGGGTGGGGGGTAGCGGTGCGCCACAGCTCTTCTGAATAAGTGAAACTATAATGTAACACAGTACACTAAAATTAAAGATATTTGACCATCCGACACTTGCGGGGGGTGGGGGGTAGCGGTGCAGAGCAGAACTTCAATCTCCGAACGCGTGAAGTCCTTCTTTTTACTTCCTGATTTAGAATGAATGGACACTTCCTGCTGTCAAAAGGCAGGAAACGTGGCCTTATATGGTGTTTTGAGGGGTGGGAATTATGTAAATGACCTCTCCGCGAGCACGCGCAGGTGGATGGAACAGGTGGGATTCATCAACTTTACGCAACCCGTTTACACACGTTTCCTGTGGATAGAAGACTTTGTTGAATCTGACGTGGCATGTTCGTACGAACGCTTCGTACGCATAGAAGTAGGAGAAATTTAGGATAAAATACGAACATTTTCGTGAATGAGGGCCATTATTCAAGAATTGTTTCTATAAGAACATTATCAAATATTTTATGTGAAAACACATTTTGACAACCAATTAATATATTTTCCCTTTCATTGTGGGCTTTATGTATTTATTATCTTACCTTGAATGATAAAAATGTAACGAGTTACTACTGTCGTTTAGAAAGTGTTTACCATATACAGTATTGGAACTAATGCTTGTTCACACACAGTTACAACAGCTCACCTGTTCCTTCATACTGACAGGAACAATCCCCTCATCACTCCTGGCTCTGATCCTGACACTAAGGCCCTGTACACACGTAGCCGTTTATCTGTAAAACCGAACAGTTTAGTATGCGGTTTAGCCTTTCATCCACACGTGAACGCCGGTTGATGTAACTATAAACGAATACAGGTAGTCCCCGACTTACGAGCGAGTTCCGTCCCTAGGGGGCGCTCGTATGTCAAAAATTCGTAAGTAGGATCACATAGTAAAAAAAAAGTAAAAAAAAAAAAAACGTTTTTTATTTTTTTACTTTTTTTTTTATTTTTTATAAATGAATACATGTACAGTACTGGACAGTCACCAAGCACTTAGCCTATCCTAACACAGTTTTTAAAGATGAAGGAATAAGTTGAATTGTCTCCCTTTCACATAAAGGGAGCAAGCTCCCTATGGAGCCTGCAGGGAGGAGGGAGACAATTCAACTGACTCCTTCATCTTTAAAAACTGTGTTAGGATAGGCTAAGTGCTTGGTGACTGTACAGTACTGTACATTTATCTATTTATTAAAAATATACAGTATATACAGTATTTTTATTTTTTTATTGTTTTTTATTTATAAATAGATAAATGTACAGTACTGTACAGTCACCAAGCACTTAGCCTATCCTAACACAGTTTTTAAAGATGAAGGAGTCAGTTGAATTGTCTCCCTCCTCCCTGCAGGCTCCATAGGGAGCTTGCTCCCTTTATGTGAAAGGGAGACAATTCAACTTATTCCTTCATCTTTAAAAACTGTGTTAGGATAGGCTAAGTGCTTGGTGACTGTCCAGTACTGTACATGTATTCATTTATAAAAAAAAAAAAAAAAAAAAAAAAAATTTTTTTTTTTTTTTTTTTTTTTTTTTTATGAGATGCATGCTCTTAAGTCCGGGACCTCGTAAGTCAGAGCGCTCGTAAGTCGGGGACTACCTGTAATAACAAAACTCCGGCCAAAGTGAAGATTTGAGAACTCTCCGTTTTCGAGTCTGCGTGTGGACTTTCAGAACGGAGCTTTCTGCTCCAGCTGGACCGGCAGGAGCGGCGCTCACGTCACATAATGCTCTAAAAAAAGCACTAAAAAGTCAACATACCTGCTCTGACATGATTCCTAGTCGACATTTTCCTGCGTTTTATTAACTTTGTACTCCAACACGGTATTTAATAGTAGTTCAACCTCACGGTCTGTCCACACAAACGAAAGAAAAAAAATAAAAAATAACAGGAAGTGTGGCTGCATGGGTTGAAGGGTTGTGACAGCACTACACTGCCACCTATGGGTTCAGCATATTCTTTACAACTTTACAACGTTCTGTGGTGAAAAAAACGGGAGATGTAGACAAACATTTTAAATATTCGAACATGTATGGACAGAGATATTTTTTTTGCGCAAATATTCGTTTTTCAAACACCAGGCTACGGGTGTACAGGGCGGCGCCTAAATCACATTTGAAAAATTGTCATAACTCAACACAAATCTCCACTTTTTACAAAGCCTTATGATCAATTCAGGCCAGTTTCATTGAAGGGTTGAATCATCTAACATCTCAGGGCACTTTTCATATAGAGCAGGTCTTCACCAGACTCATATACGTAATATTATTTAACTGATACAGTATAACAGTGTGCAGGGCTTAAAGTGAAAAAAGAATCCTGAGCCTGAAACTTTTTTGTGTTGTTGATAAAATAAAATTGTAACATTTTGCCAACGTTTATTAACAATGCTCTCTGAAAAGTGCAAATACATGTAACTGTTTTGAAACAATTCAGCTTCAAGTAACAATGACTTACATGAGGTTTCAATTAATGTAAAATATGGGTCCCAGAGAACTGCCCTGCAGCAAAAAATAAATAAATAAAATAATGCAGTAATCTAATAAAGAATTATTTCATAATGAATTGATCTTTATTCTTTATCTTGCAGCTCCCAGCTGAATGCATGCAGCTCAAAAACCAGTTTTATTTAACTACAGACTTTATTATTTTATTTGAATTAGATGGTTTTAACCCTTTAACTTTATTCATTCATGTTCCTCAAAGGGAAAATCAACCTTCTTAATTAAACTGTCAGCCTCAAATAAATATATCTAATTTAGATGATTTTTATTTTAATGCTTGTACGGTTTTTGTTTAAAATCTCTACATTATTTTTTTACTTATTGACAAAATATTTATTTTACTCTAAGTTTAAAAAAAAAGTTTTTATGTGTTCAGCGGGGTGTGTGTGTGGTGGTGGGGGGGCGCTGCAGCTTCTTGCTGTAACGCGCTTGAGAGTTGACGTTATTCAGATAAAAGACGTGGAGTGGATTATTGATCATAACTCCGAAACACATGGACGGACTCCCCGCTAGCTGACTGCTCTTCTTCGTCACTGCGGTAAAGTTAGTTTCAAGTTGAACGTCTCCGAGCAGGGGCAGACTCAAGCGCGGCTGCCCGAAATCAGACTCCATGAAGCGGACTGACGAGACCAACGCAGCACTGACACGGAGCTCGAATATCCAACGTCCAACTTGAAGCTAACTTTACCGCGGTTTCTTCGTCTCTCTTTTTCTGGTCGCTCATTTGACTCACGACTGTACCAGTCAGAGGAGGCGCCGGACACTTGAGGAAAAATGACCTCCTGTTACGGATGAGGCAGAGCGCCACTTGTTTCTAAAACGATATTTTGTCCCGGTGGTGTGACGAACTCCGCATTGATTTGACTGGGAAGCCGCATACACACATGCTTGCTTTTATAAGACCCGCCTTCCCGTTAGTAATTGGTCAAAACAACGTGAGCTTCAATGTGATTAGATGTAATCGCTGTCCATCAATCAAAGTTAAATTGAGGTGGACCGTTTAGTCAAAAGCCGGAAATCCGGCCGGGGGCCGGAGGTGTTTAACCCCTGAGTGTGTTACGTCACAATGCCACACCACAAAATTCATTGACTTGATAATTAACTTGAACGGTGTTTTGCAGGTAAAGTTCATCATGTCTCACCTGTTTGATCCCTCTCATTTACAAACTGCAGCTGTTTGAATGAAACATGTGTCAATGTTTGTACATTTAGCTGCATCTGTTTACAGAGCCTTTCTCTTTTTAATTCTTCTCTTCTCTGCACCACCTTTGCTTTTTCTACCTTCAATCTTTCCACTGACCGCACTTTTACGTGTCACCTCCGGGCACGTAACAAAAACTAAACTAAAAGTGGAGGAGGTGCACCCCCGTAGCTGCTGCTGTGATAAACTGATGACATGGGAATAAATGAAGGGCGGGGTGGACCAGGGGTGTTATATGTTGTTAAGAACAAAAGTTGTAAAATATTAAAAAAACAAAAAAACGAGGAGTGGTGTTTCCTCTTCTTCTTTTCTCTTTTTCCTAAACTGCACAATGTTATGCCGCCTCCTCCTGGAGGCCGCCTCCTGCTGGAGGCCGCCCTGTGCGGCCGCACAGTTCGCACATAGGAGGAACCGCCACTGTGATAGACCATGTGGCGGAATTTCAAGTTACCGTATTTTCCGCCTGATAACTTGCACCTTTCTATAAGTCGCTTTGTCCAATTATTGGCAATAAATTGGAAAAATCCATAAACATGTTGCACCTTTAAGTCGCATCTTTTATGCGTCACCGCTACGCGACGCGTCAGCGCGTCATTTGCCCTGCTGAAAATGGCAGACACAGAAGGACTTTTAACAAGATTAACACGGTAAAAACAATTATTTGTCTGCTGAAAATTATAGCAAATATGTGTCTTAGCTTAACCGTTCCTTAATAAATTCACATAATGGTCAAATCTGCTGGATTTAAATTGTTTCGCTTTGACCTCTTCCAAACGGTCACGTGCGCTACGAAAATAAATTATAAATAAATCGAATTTTAGCTCAAACAACTCTAACAGCTAACAGTTTGTAAATGACCACCAAGTAATTACTTTCTGTAAGTTTAAAGAAAATCTGTGGTGTGGTTTATGAGCCATTTGCTCAAAAGTACCCGGAAAAACACCAAAGCTAGCCACGACACATTTATGCTCTTAAAACATCAAATTTTATCTCAAACAATTCCAACAGCTAATAGTTTGTAAATGACCACCAAGTAATTACTTTCTGTAAGTTTAAAGAAAATCTGACCTGTAGTTCATGAGTTATTTAGATAAATAGTAACCGTTTTTGCTAACAAATACAGCTAACAGTAGTTCATACCTCCAGAGCAGGAGGCCAGGCAGCGACAGAGTGTGTCCGACCAGTGGAGGCTGCCGTCGGACACATGATGTGGGAACGGTCGGTGTATCCTAGCGGACAAAAGTGGTATTGCACCATTTTTTGCCAAAATGAAAAACGGTCATACCTGAGCCAAAAATTGGTCTAAAAATATGGGAAAAAATCCATAAACAAGTCTCACCTCTCTATAAGTCGTAGGACATGCAAATTAGGCAAAAGGTGCAACGTATAGACCGGAAAATATGGTAGCTTTGAAGAGACTTGTCTGTCTGCCTCAGTCCTCTCTCAGAATCACTTTTGAGCTTCTAACTTCAGAGTCAGAGTCAGAGAGTCTTTATTGTCATTTGCACCGCATGTGGTACATGAGATGAAAACAAGATTATGTACACAGGGTCCCAGTTACATCCAACAACAAATGAAAGAGAAAAACAGTAATAACATCTAGAATTAACTAAGAAAAACATCAGCTAGTAATACACTAAGCCCTAATGTAGTAGAAAAACATCATTATAAACAGCAGCACGAACATGAGATGAGTCTGTATGAGCAGATGGTCACAGATGAACACAGCAACTTGTTCCTTTAGAGACAAATAATCTAAATACATTGGAAGCCCCAGTCAGTGTGTGGCCTTTACCTCTGTTGAAACATTCCTCACAAAAGATATTTCAGTAAAGAACAAAAAAGTTGGCTGTGCAAGAAATGTTAGCCAGAGAATACAGTAGTACCTCGTAAAAAGGACTTTATCTAAACTTGAAACCTTATAGTTACAGTAGGAAGAGTCATTTCAACTGACCAATCAGAGAATGGGCTTCTATGACTGGAGCTAAAGGGACATAAGATAAATGGAGCATTTTAGACAGAAGAAACGAGAAGTGCTACAAAGAGGGGTTTGAATAACCCATATAATAAACCCATACACTGCCTGGCCAAAAAAAAAATCCACTGGATTTAACTAAACAAACAGGTATGAGCCTCCTATTGGATAATTACTGCATGGCTGATTATCTTTCAGCTGCAACAAGTTATCTAACCCCAACTGGTGCAATGAGTTGCTTCTCATTTCTTAAACAACCATGTGGAAAGACACATCGTGTGGTCGTGGAAAAGATCTCAGTCTGTTTGAGAATGGTCAAATCATTGTCATGCATCAAGCAGAGAAAACGTCTAAGGAGATTGCAGAAACTACTAAAATTGGGTTAAGAACTGTCCAACGCATTATTAAAAACTGGAAGGATAGTGGGGACCCATTGTCGTTGAGGAAGAAATGTGACCGGAAAAAAATCCTGAATGATCGTGATCGGCAATCACTTAAACGTTTGGTGAAATCAAATAGAAGAAAAACAACAGTAGCACTCAGGGCTATGAACATTTCCACATGCACAGTGTGAAGAGAACTCAAGGGATTGGGACTGAACAGCTGTGCAGCCTTATTCAGAAAACCACTATGGTAATCAGTGAGGCTAACTGGAAAAAAGGCTTCAATTGACTAGGGAGCATAAAGATTGGACTGTGGAGCAATGGAAGAAGGTCATGTGTTCTGATGAGTCCAGATTGACCCTGTTCCAGAGTGATGAGCACATCAGGGTAAGAAGAGAGGCAGGTGAAGTGATGCACCCATCATGATTAGTGCCTAGTCATCATTACAAGATCTTGGTGAAAAATTAATTCAACACTGGATGAAAATAGATCTTGTCATGTTGCAGAAGCTTATCGAAACAATGACACAGTGAATGCATGTTGTAAACAATGCTAAAGGTGGTTCAATGAAATCTTAGTGCGTGACCTTTGTTTTTGGTGGCAACTTTTTATTGGCCAGGCAATGTATAAAACTCTTACTTACAAGCTCTAAGCATAAAAAACACTACTGTATTGATATTTGGCTCTAATCCTGTTTGTGGTACTGTATATATTATGTGTACTCTTCAATGAAACCTGGATGATGCGCTACGACAACACTTAATTTCCCTTTGGGATTAATAAAGTATTTTTGAATTGAATTGTATGGTGCTCAGCTTTTGTCTTACCTGCTTCATTTTTTAAATACAGCAGTCAGCATTGTCTGCATGTGAGCAGATGAACCGTATCATTGCTCTGCATTTCAGCTTGTCATAATGGGAATGGGGACAGTTAGCAAGTTTGTGACACAGGCTTTTAGTCCAATATGTTTTGGTATGACTGGATCCTCCACTTTAAGTAGAATACACACTGTATATTATCTATGTAATTAATTTGTCATTTATGTCATAAATTGTGAGACAAACTCAGATTTCCTATTAAAACAAGTGTGACCACATGCATGCTTCTTTACAGACAGATGTTGGAGCTCTTCTATGTTCTGTATCTGATGTATAAGGTAAGGTGGACGATTTAGGAAAACATTCTAATTGCGATTTTTTTTACCTCAAAACATTATTGTGATTTAATATGCGATAATTTTTCAATGTCTTCTCATGCATTTTTCAACAAACACAAGTAACAAATCTGTTTCAGTTGCAAAAAACTCTGTTTTCAGCTCTGCTGCAACTCTGTTTCTGCATTTTTTTTTGTATATCTCCGGGATAGCAACTTGGGTAAAAATGCGTGCGTGAAAATCTTTTGGGTAAAAATCTGTACTGCTTATCCACTGTGTTTACCAAAGCCGTAAACCCAGGGTTGGTCATTAAATTAAACGGGCATCATGTTTTTCTCTATGAACTTCCTCATTGCTTGAGTTATTTCCACGTGCCATTTTGAATTATGTTCATACGGAGTAATACCCTCGAACAGTTTGGTCAGTGATCCGGGACCCTGTCGGCTGCTACTTTGCTACTTGAAGTTGAGGCACTGGCCATTGGCATTCTAGCCATGTAAATAATGTAAATTATTTTGTGGTATTTTTTTAAGTGTTGATAAAAAATTTGTGGTGTTACCTCGAGAGGTAGCAACAGCAGCAAGGCAGGTTCTGTACAACACATGTCGTTGCACGAAGTCATCTGTTTTATAGCCAAAATAATTCCAAACAACGGACGTGCTGCCTCTCTCTGGTACCAAACTTTCAGATATATCAGTTTCTGTCGAGCCTGACACCATTGTGCAACCAATTAAAGTGCAGTGTTGACTTCTCTCGCTCCCAGTTCTGCTCTTCTCCGCTCACTCGCAAGTCATATAACCAGATCATGTGACCAGTCAAATTGCAGCATTTAGAAAATCTAATTTGATCAAATTGTGATATTATTGCAAATGCAATTACGGTAATTGTTCAGCCCTACTAGCAGGTGCTCTAGTTTGTTGGGGAGCAGCTTTGCATCAAGCAACGCCAGCAAACTGAATAAACTAATAAAGGAAGCAGACTCTGTTGCAAGTTGCAGATGACCATTTTGAAGTATTGCTAGAGAAAAGAATGCTGAATAAACTGCTGCCCAGCCCAGAACATCCTCTCACCAGACAGACAGAGGAGCAGCACATCTAACATGCTGCTCAAGCTCAGCTGTCACAGCAACTAATAGAGAAAATCACACTGCACAACAAGTCCGTCACCTCAAATTGTAAATAATGCTTCCTCCATTTGAGCACATTAATAATCATTCTTGAATACATACTTGTTCCCCCATTTTCAAAATATACACTTTATTGCCAAACGTATTCACTCACCTGCCTTGACTCACATATGAGCTTAAGTGACATCCCATTCCTAATGCATAGGGTTCAATATGACGTTGGTCCACCCTTTGCAGCTAGAACAGCTTCCACTCTTCTGGGAAGGCCTTCCACAAGGTTTAGGAGTGTGTTCATGGAGATTTTTCCCCATTCTTCCAGAAGCACATTTGTGAGATCACATACTGATGTTGGACGAGAAGGCCTGGCTCTCAGTCTCCGCTCTAATTCATCCCAAAGGTGTTCTATCCAGTTGAGGTCAGGACTCTGTGCAGGCCAGTCAAGTTCATCCACACCAGACTCTGCATCCATGTCTTTATGGACCTGGCTTTGTGCACTGGTGCACAGTCATGTTGGAAGAGGAAGGGACCAGCTCCAAACTGTTCCCACAAAGTTGGGAGCATGGAATTGTCCAACATGTCTTGGTATACAGTACTGAAGCAGTCAGAGTTCCTGAAAAACAACCCCACACCTTAATCCCCCCTCCACCAAACTTTACACTTGGCACAATGCAGTCAGACAAGTATCTTTCTCCTGGCAACAACCAAACCCAGACTCGTCCATCAGATTGCCAGATGGAGAAGCGTGATTCGTCACTCCAGAGAATGGTAAATGGAGCTTACTTATATAGCGCTTTCCAACCCCCTTTGAGGGCCCCCAAAGCGCTTCACAGTACCAGCCATCCACCCATTCATACACACATTCATACATCGGTAGCGGTAGACTGCCATGCAAGACGCCATCCAGTCCTACCGGGAGCAACTCGGGGTTAAGTGTCTTGCCCAGGGACACAACGAGATATGACGTGCCTCCACTGCTCCAGAGTCCAGTGGCAGCGTGCTTTACACCACTGCATCAGACACATTGCATTGAACTTGGTGATGTATGGCTTGGATGCAGCTGCTCGACCATGGAAACTCATTCCATGAAGCTCTCAGCGCACTGTTCTTAAGCTAATCTGAAGGCTACATGATGTTTGGAGGTCTGTAGTGATGACTCTACAGAAAGTTGGTGACCTCCGCACTATGCACTTCAGCATCCACTGACCCTGCTCCGTCAGTTTACGTGGTCTACCACTTTGTGGCTGAGTTGCTGTCATTACCAAACACTTCCATTTTCTTTTAATGCAGCTGACAAGTGACTGTGGATTATTTAGGAGCGAGGAAATTTCTCGACTGGATTTGTTGGATAGGTGGCATCCTATTAGTTCCATGATGGAATTCACTGAGCCCCCGAGAGCGACCAATTCTATCACAAATGTTTGTAAAAACAGTCTCATGCCTAGGTGCTTCATTTTATACACCTGTGGCTATGGAAGTGATTGGAACACCTGATTTTGATCATTTGGATGGGTGAGCAAATACTTTTGGCAATGTTAGTGTATTTCAAAACAATAAGTTATTGATTTACTGTAGAATCTGCACAATTTTAATCTATTATTGTATAGTTGTCAATCAATGTTTTGCACTGTTTCTTAATTATCTTTAAATAATTTATGTCTGTTGCTGCAACAAAAACATTCCCAGGGAGGCACTAATAAAATATCTACTGACACCATCATTCTCACCCACCAGTAATGATTCTCTCTGACCAGTCAGCAGTTTTGCAATGTTTCCACGTCTCTAAATAGCATCAGTGGCTCTCAAACTGTGTGGTGAACACTCCCAAGGGTGCATTATGTCACGTCAGGAGAGGGTGCACGACTATTTTTTATTGTATATTTCAGTCTTAAAATAGGTGCAGGTGGAACAACCATTTAGGTGTGACTCAAACTTGTTTGTGTTATACAAGCTGTATTTTCATGGCGTTAAGATGGACTGGGTAGTGCAGGAGTGAGTCCTCTGTCTCTGGTCAATCAGTGGGGATGAAGGTACAACGAGCTGAGAGACAAGAGTTTATCTCTTTAATGGAGGGAAATAAATGTTGGTGGAGGTTTCACCTTAAATCTGGGATGATCTGTCAGAGCCATTAATGGTGGGGGTGGGTAAATGTTACTTTTGCTGCTGGATCTATTCCAGACATCACTACAGCACCCTGCTTAAAATGGAGTGTGAACTGCTGCCTTAGAGCACGTGCCAGTGTGTAAATGTGGATGAAAAGGAAAATAGGTAACACTTCAAAAACAAAGCAAAGAAAGACTGAAACACTGAGGGCTGAAACGGATAACTTTAGCAAACACAGAAATGGCTTTAACAGTCACTTTGACAGTTTTTGAGCTAACATTTAGTGTGAAAGTAGCTGAGAGCCATTTCTAACACGTACTCCAAGTGATAACAGATTGCACCAGATCTGGTGATATTTTGGGCTGCGACACATAATGTCATTATCAAGATTTGACCAGAGAAGATACAATTCCATCATTTTTACAATTCCATCATTTTTCAATATAACTAAATCTTAATTAAAATTCTGGCATGAAATGCGAAGAGCAATAAGCATTTCTTCAAGAAATGCTGGGTCTTAAGGCTGCTATCTGCAATTTCTGTATGACCAAAACACTTAGAAAATTTTTCAACAAGGAAAAGCATTCTGCTCCCAGTCCGTGCTCTGTGAACTTGAGATCTGCTCCGCCCCCAGCTGCAGTCTCTCGGAGACGCTGCGATATTCTGTGTTTATATGTTAATAAAACCTTCTAAAAAATAAAATAAAACCATTGAGCGCTAGTCCAGCACACCAGAAGACCAGGAAATCTTCAGAGCCTCTGGCAGCCACGTTGAACCCTACTTTTATTCACTCGTGACAATTTCACTTCCTCATTCATTGCAGTCGGCAGAGGAAGCGGTACAGAGCGGTGGATGAAGCGATTATTTGACTTTTGGAAAAAAAAAAAAAAGTCCTGATCAGGGATTAAGAAGGGGAATTTAATACATTTGTGTGACATACAAAACAGTCCTGCATCGCTTTCCAATCCTTTGAACGAGAACGTGCGCGGCGCTGGGGCTGGGACAGGTGGGGGCGTGGGTTGGGGCGTGAGAAGCTCTGTTGAGGACAACTGGAACGCAGCTCTTTATTGGCTGATTAAAAACTCTGTTTTTATTGGCTGGAAAATGGCGTGTCACCTTTTCTTTTTAGAAATGCTTATTTACCACCTGGAGAAGCAAGGGGACAATTTTTTTTTAAGGGGACCTCAGATGGGTTTTTTTAAATTTTTATGGTATTTCTGTGGGCTATCCAGACCCTATTCCTTCAATTTAATGCACAAAATAATTCTTAGATAATTAATTATACCCTTTTTAATTCTGCCATTTTTAACTTTCGTTTTGAACGACCGGTTTCTGATACTGAGTTCTGAAGTCCACGCCCTTCAACGATCTGTTTACGCCCTCTGTAACAGCCAGTATTTGTAATGTGTTGTTGTTTTAAAATTAGCTCTTTTTTTATTACTCATTTGACTTACTGTTAGTGCTAGCTTAAAGTGCGACTAAACCCAAAATTAACTTTTTTTAGCTGATAAACTCCCTAGAATGTGTTTAAAATGTTATCTAGCACTATGGCTGTGTTTATTCTCACATAATTGTGCATATCTGTGTAAATTGGCAATATTTGGCAATATTTGGTCTAAAAATGTGTTTACGGTAGTTCTATGGGTTGAACTGGTGGATTACACCTTAATTTTCTTATTTGTGCAAACGCTCATGTGTGACATGTCTGCTCATGTGTGATGTCACACAGGTGGTTCAAGCAGAGCCAATCCCCTGCAGAGATGAGAAGTGCATACCTTATATGGAAGTGCTGCATTTCACTCCTGACAAGCGGTTTTATTTTTATTTTCATTTTCATTTTTTTAGGCCTTTGGTTTTGGATGGAATGGGTGGAATGGATAAATACATCTACATGTTTATTCTTTGTTGTTGCTTGGTGTATGTTGTTGGCTAGAGGTTTAATTTGTTTTAGGTTGTTGCAGGTGGAGGCGTGAACAAAAGCACAACTCTACCTCCACCCCTCCTTGTCTCTCGACACGCCCATTTTCAGGGAGATTTTGGAAGGAGGAGTTACCGTCTCAACCTGGGTTTAGTCTCACTTTAAGATAACTTACCGAAACCCGTCTGAGCGCGCCGCAATTTGCTGCTCCTTTTAGCATGAGACCACCCGAATCCGATGCTAATGTTAGCTTGTTCCTCTTCCGGTGTTCGCCAGCTCCGCTCGTTGCACGCGAGATTTTGGGAGTTATCGCTGTTCCAGTCAAGACAACACAAAGTTCACCAAGTGTCTCCCGTAAATTAATCCGTAAGGAGAAGGTCCTCGCTGCTGCGAGGCTGCTGCGAGGCTGTACAGTTGAAGCTCCGCTCCATCCGCCAGAAGAGGGTCCCGTCGCAACCGGTCTCTACGCCGGGGGTCCGCTCGTTTAATTTTTGCCGGCGGCGCGTTGGGAGCGATCGCAAATACACTAAAAATTGAACTAAAACATAAAAATAACAATTATACTTTATTTATAAAGCCATTTAAAAAACCACAGCTGCAACAAAGTGCTGTACACATGAAATTAATAACATATAAACAAAAGATGAGATGAAATCATGAAAAACAACAGTCATGTGTTTAATACAGAAGTGGGTTGAGCCTAACCAGGGGTTGCTAGGTGAGGGGCTGGACTCAGGTTGGGGTGGGTTGTCCTCTCGCTTGTGACGTCACAAGCGAGATTGATCTCCAGTTTATTTCAAAAACGAAACCTATATTATCACAGTAAAATAAATCTACTTAGAGTAAATAAACCACTGGGTGCATTTTTTTGGCCTTAGGACTGTTTTTTT
The DNA here is from genome assembly GCA_038048925.1 of Garcialebias charrua. Taxonomy (NCBI): domain Eukaryota; kingdom Metazoa; phylum Chordata; class Actinopteri; order Cyprinodontiformes; family Rivulidae; genus Garcialebias; species Garcialebias charrua. Next base: position 38,701 of record JBBPBX010019029.1, read on the forward strand.
ATGAAGTAAATACCCAAAGTTGAGTAAAAAAACATTAAAAAGTGAATTTTGAATGTGTGGTCCCCTTTAAAAAATTTTCAGAGATTACCTGGCTAACATCAGTCTGTCAGGAGGTAGTGACAGAGTGAAGAAATATGTTTATAAAATAAACTACATATTGAAGCTTTAAATTGTTCTAGTTCAGGACTATTCAACAAATCTGCTCAGTGGGCCACAGTTTCTGAAAGCCAACAGCTCGGGGGCCAGACATCCATCAATTAAGTCATTATGTAAACAAACCAAAGTTTACAATGATCTGTTACTTTAAAAAAAAAAATTTTTTTTGCATTGAATCATAAATGCAATAAACAGAACCCAAAACCCAGAACCCAATTTTTAATTGTTTTAATTATTATGAAGTGGACTGGATTGAAGACACTCGCAGGCTGGAAATGGCTCGCAGGCCTTCAGTTGAATAGCCCTGCTCTAGTTTCTCAAAAGCTGATGGAGCAGTTTATTTTTTTATTGTTCTAGCAAAATACCAGTACAAATTCTGGTTGTTCCTTAAATCAACAGTTCAAAGGAGCAAGTAATTCACCAATTTTTTTTTATGAAACAGAAAGTAAATCACAAGCTTTTCCTCCCAATAAATTATAACAGCACTTGTTGAGCTGAGGGAGGACATTTTGTTTTTCTTTATAAAGGGTGTGTGACATGAAACTGTGGAAAGACACAAAGCACTTACCTGGCTGTTGATGGACTGTGAGGTGGGAGGTGGAGTCATGGGCTTGTTGACCCTTTCTCTGGGATTAAAAGCCATGGCTTGAGGAGGTTCACTCTGAGGCCAAAAACTCTCAGAAAACACCCCTTGCTCATCGTAGAATTCCTGAAAGCCACACAAAAACCACACACATGCATGAAGAAAACACTGGCAACAGTTCTGCTGCTACTAGTATTTTGGCTTCTGCATCAGTTAAAATTAATAAATTAATTTAAACTGAATTAAACAGGTGGTGCAGATGGTAGAGCTACCACCTTTCAGCGAGCAGGTCGCCAGCTCAAATCCCAGTTGGGGGCCTTTCTGGGTGGGGTTTGCATGTTCTCTCTGTGCATGCGTGGATTTTATCCGGGTACTCCGGTTTCTTCCCACAGACCAAAAACATACGTTAGTCTGATTGGTAACTCTGAATTGTCCCTAGGTGTGAGAGAGAGAGAGTGAATGGCTGTTTGTCTCGTTTATCTCCATGTGTCCCTGTGATGGACTGGAGACCTGTCCAGGTGTCCCCCGCCCCTCACACAGTGACTACTGGACATGGGCACCATTGACTCCCGTGACTTGAAAAGGAAGAAGCGGGTGAAGTAAATGGATGGATGGATGGAACTCTGTAGGTTGTGTACCTTCCCAGATAGCGAAAGATGTTAATTCAATGTTGAATTATTGTCAGAAAGGTTGATTTTTGGTTAAATTATGATTTATCAACCTTTACTCAATCATTTAGTTCTAGCCAATTAACCAAAGTTGAAAATATGTCATTGAATCAAACTTGTTTTGTGGTTGAATTCCAGTGATTGAAATGCTAATGTCTAATCCAGTGATTTTCAAAGTGGGGGCCGTGGCCCCCTGGGGAGCCACAGAAAGCTGGAGAGAAGAAGTTTTTTTTTTTTAAAGAAAAAAATAGTAATACTAATAATAAAAATTGCCCACTAGGGCAATCTGTATCTGTCATTTCCAGAGAAACATGCTTGAGAGAGGTTAGATTTATTTTGTTTTGTTCCTCTGGTAAACAGTTTGTTGAAAAGCTGTTTGCAAGTATGCTCACCCCCATCCTCCTCCTCTACTCCTCCTCTCCTTTAGCTCTGGGTCAGAGCAAAGTTTTATCACTGTACGGGGTTTATCACATTTTTAAACTACAGCAAGCACCATGTTGAGAACAGTGGATTGTGATTTTTCTCTGTACATTTTCTTACTTGCCTGTAAATATTATTACAGTTTGTGCCTAATGTGAATTCACAAAACTTCTACAACTTCTACAAGGCATGGAGAGGTCCACGTTCCATCCCTCTATTTACACAAGTGGTATGTCCCAAAAACAGATGAACTTCCGGCCGCGCATTTAACTCAGTTCGAAGCTGGCTTAACTGTGTTCATTGAAAAATAACTGTTTTGTTTTTATGCCGTCTTGATAGGTAAATAGTAAGTAAATTGGTAAGGCCTGCTAGCAAGGCCTGCTAACACAGGAACCTGCTAACAGCTGAAGCGAGCTCTGCCATGCTGCTGTAGATTTATTTATTTTTCACTTTTGGTACCTTGTTTTTGTATTTTGTTGCATGCTTTGAATCCACAATATTCCTGGAGGCGTCACTGTAGAAGCGAATGTGCATTGAACTTCCGGTCCGACACCGGAAGTGCCTGTTTTCCATAGGCGGACTATGGATCGCGGGTGTTTTTGAAAGTTATTTTCATTCATTTTATCGGAGCAAACACAGCTTTTGTTTAAACGGAACGTTTACAGAAATGTCCTACCGGGGTTCAGGTACCTGCTGTGCTGTTCGCGGCTGCACCAACAACCGGACCAAGCTAAATCTTTGGCTAAAACAACAGTGTTTTCAACACGGACCCAAAACAAAGAAAGAGTGTTCCTGCATCCTACTCTATGGCTGTGTCTGCGCGATCAGGTAACATCTGTAATTTCTTTTTATTCAGGGAGGGTTTAATAATGAGAGTTTTGGATGATTTACTGTCTTAAAATGATATATGTCAGGCGCGACCAGTATTTTTAGCCGAGATAGATGCTAACAAACCTTAGCCGAGAGGCCGGAGCAAACGCGTTCGCTATTTATGTATTTTTAAATTATGTCAGCGCGATCAGGTCACATCTGTTATTTCTTTTTATTCGGGGAGGGATATTAATGAGAGTTTTGGAAGATTTACTGTCTTAAAACGATAGATCTCAGACGCGACTGGTATCTTTAGCCGAGATAGCAGCTAACAAACCTTAGCCGAGAGGCCGGAGCAAACACGTTCGCTATTTATGTATTTTTAAATTATGTCTGCGCGATCAGGTCACATCTGTTATT
>JBBPBX010019030.1:0-13088 GCA_038048925.1 Garcialebias charrua
GTAAACACAGAGAATGTGCCTACATAATGGCAGTGTGCTTTGGGGCAGCATTTCTCAAATTAGATGCTGTAGATTTGTCAACAAATGCCTCCTGCTGCCTTCAGATGGCTGCAGGGGATTAATGAACTTAAAGAGAAGCTTTTAACAAAGTACAAAGCAGCTGCGTGCAAGTGCTACGAGAACCCCTTAAACATATTTACAGGTCAGAGTAGACATTGATTTACTGGTGTCTTGCTTCAAACATAACACTTTTTATGCTCATTAACACCCACGCACTAGCAAAGGTATGCTTTAATGGTTTTTATTTGTTTGTTTGTTTGTTTCTGTGGTATTTTTAAGGGGTATAAAGCTTGCTGATTAAAACTACAACATTTAACTAAAGGCAGACTTGACTCAAAAAGCACACCTTGTTATATCTAAATATTGAAAGCTATTGTCAGCTAAATTATTTATTAAACAAACAAAAAAACTCATATTTTTATATTTCCTGAGATCTGTTTAGCACAGAATCTGTGATTGGCATTAAATATCACCTCAACGAGGATGAGAAAGTTAATGTTTAGTGGAGCACCAGCCTCTGTTCTACTTGCACACAATTTGCTTCCCTAAAATAGAGTTGTACAAGATAAAATTACACTGGAGCTCACAGCTGACAGAAAGGATATCTGTGGTGTGTTTGAGCAGCGCACCTCATCCCAATTGCTCCCCGGCGCGCTTTCTATAGCTGCCCACTGCCCCACCTGGTGGTGATTGGGTTAAATGCAGAGTCAAATTTCGTCTTGTATGGGAACATACACAGATGACAAAAATGTGATATTATTATTATTATTATTATTATCTGCAGATGGAAGTACAGTTGGGTAATATCTAGGTTCTTGAATAACCATCCATCCATCCATTATCTTTACCCACTTCTTACATTTTGGGTCATGGGTCACTGGTGCCCATGTCCATCCATCACTGTGTGAGAGGCAGGGGCCACCTTGGACAGGTCTCCATTCCATCACAGGAACACAGAGACAAACCAGACAAACAACCATTCACTCTCTCACTCACACCTAGGAACAATGTAGAGTTACCAATCAGCCCAGCATGCATGTTTTTGGTCTGTGTGAGGAAACTGGAGTACCTGTATTAAACCCACACTTGCACGGAGAGAACATGCAAATGCCACCCAGAAAGCCCCCCGGCTGGGATTTGATCCAGCAACCTTCTCGCTGAGAGATGGCAGCTCTACCAACTGTGCCACCGTGCCACCCTAGATGTAAATATAAAAATACATTTTTATTGTTTATCACATACACCCATTAAACTAAGTTAGACTGTTTATGGAAAGTGATTAAATATTCATGGAGGAAAAGAAGGAAATGAAGCTCCATTATTTTATGGCATACCATGTGGTCAATTCATAATAAGCAGCACACACATGATTGCCCACAAATTGTGTGTAATTTGTTGTAACTCTTTTTCTGCACTCAACTAAATTAAAAACAAAACTTCACTTCTGGGAATACATTTTAAGCGGACGAAGAAAAAATGTTCACGTTTACAATATCTATTCCAGAAGGAGCAACATCATTTGTTCCCCCTGATTAATGCAACTGTCATTCAGTTCCATTTTTTTGACGATTTGCTTTAACCAGTTATAGTATTGTGTCTAAATTTAGCAATCTTAATGTGAATTTAACACATCAGGACAGGTAGCGCTGTATATCTTGTTAAACGCATCACAGGAGCACACCATCTCTGCTTTGAAGTTTTTCTGCTTTTATTGTACTTCCATAACTTCCCGCTTTGACTAGGCTTAAGCCTGCCGGGTGAAAAAAATCCATTCCTACATGGTCACATTTAATTCCCTTCATCATTTTTCAACTGGAATGAGTGAAATTGCTTCTTACCAGCAACTTTGCTCATTAAGAGCTCGGAGAACATTTAAATATTTCTATTTAAAACACCTTCCCCGCAATTCCCAAAAGCCTATTTTACGCTTCTGCAGTAAATGGATTAAACTGAATTAAAAATGAAAAGGAAAAAAGGGAGAGACTTTTTGTAGTGCCTTTTATGTTTGGTGAAATATCGTTTGTGTTTTATATCAAACAAATAGGTACACTGCAGACACACCTTTACTGCTCATGGGGTTTGTGATTTAGTTCACTCTGGATGTAAGAGAGCAGAAAAATGGGAATAATAATAATAAAATCCCACAGTTGGCTATCAGAAAGAGACGTAACAGCCAAGCTGCAGTATCTATTTGTCTTTTCCCATATTTTTGGTTTATCATCCATCTGTCCTCGATAAAATTGTTTCCTCCTTCCAAAAATATGTTGCAAATCCATCCAAGGGTCTGCTCTTAAAAAAAAAAATCTTTGTTTTTATTAATTTGTCTTTTTTATTGCTCCAATGCAGCATAAAATGTTTTTATTTTGATGAATAATCCCTTTAATCTATTTACACCCCTTAAAATGTGCCCCCTACACACACACACACCTTGTCTTTTTATTTTAATAGAAGCTAAAATGTATTTTAAAGATTGATTGGGAAAGAAAACATTTTAGCTGAATACTGGAACCATGATTTAAATTAATATTGGTGTTGCAAGTATTCCTAAATATTCAAAATAAGTGCTTTTTAGCATGCAGGTAGACCTGCATGGACGAGGTAGACCACTGTTTGTGTTGTGGTATGATTCTACAGCCCAGTTATTGTGGCACAAGAGATCACATAAAAAGGTGGCCTGCTAAATATTGCAACAGTGACTAAATATTAAATAACGTCCTTTCACATTCAGCACAATCTGAGATATACAAAAAGCACAAAGCTTTTCTATCAGCTCCAGACAGTTCATAATGACAACAAAACCAACCGTTCTTGTGGTCAATAGGGATTTTTGTCTCTCTTGGTTTTTTCTGTCCAAGGGCTTTTGTTTGGCTCAAAAGACTTTGGCGAATATTTCCTTTCATTTGAATTATGATTTGACAGCACAATAGCAACTCAGTGGCAAGCAGCGTTATCTCCCAGGTATGTCACACGTGCATATATTTACAGTTACACAACCGAATGACAGAAAATACCCAAGCAGTCTGAGACAGACAAGGCTGGAATGGTATATTGTCATGTAAAGTTATTTATTGGGATATCTTTTTTATTTTTTTTTGCATTCAAACAAGCTGAGCCGAAAGTAGATTGTAGTTCTGAAAAATGTTGAAACTAGTTTAAATGGTTTCATCAAAGCAGTGTATGTTTCAAACTTTTGATTTTAGTACAATATATTTTACTTTTCTTATTAAAATGCTTTGGCTCATTATGATACAAGTCAGTAACTAACAACATTGATAAAAAATGTCTGTCTTATCTGACTCCCTTATTTGCTTCTTTTGTTCCTGCAGTCATGCCCCGTTTTGCAGAACAAGTGGAAGTAGCCATTGAGGCGCTCAGTACGAACCCTCCACAGGCGTTTGAGGAGAACGAGTTCATTGATGCATCTCGTCTGGTGTACGATGGTGTCCGTGACATCAGGAAAGCTGTCCTCATGATTAGGGTAAGTCTGTTACCTGCTCTGAAGGAACAAAATAATACTCAGTGACATTCACTGAGATGTCCCAACTTCTAAACAAGCTGTCATTTTTTAAGCTCTTAGTTCAAGTTCAAGTTTAAGAATCTTTATCACCCAAGGGGCAATTTGTTTCACAGTCAGTAGGCCAGTGCTTCTCAATTATTTTCTGTGCGCCCCCAGGAAGACGTAAACATTTTGCACCCACCCAACTCTCCGCTGCGACTATAAATAGTATAACTTGTCTATAAAATTGTTATAAGTACACCTCTGCATAACGTGTCCTTATTAACATTAAAGAAAAAAGAATATAGATCAACTTACAACGAAGAATAACTTTATTAACATTGTTTTTTAGTCTGTAACAGAAACTAAAGTGCATCAATTTGCCTGAAAAAAAGAAAACTTAAATCCTTATTTAAACTAATCATTTTTGACCATTTGATACTGAAAAATAAAATAAAATGTAATCAATAAATAGGAATAAATTCAAATTGATCAGCAACATTTCAACTCAGGAGTGTTATATAAAACACTTTGACCTAAAAAACAAAACAATAATGAATAGAACAATTTGTACTGATTTTATTTTTTTTTTAAATCAAATTGAGGAAGTCAGGATCAATGTGCACACTTATCGATAAAACTAAAAAAATTATGCGAAACAGGAAAGAGAGGGCAGGTAACCGTCTCGCTTTGAGTTTACTCTTTGTCGCCTGCAAGCTGTGGGTGGCAAGTGTCCAGGGCGTCATAAAAACATCAGCTTAACTGAGAAGGTGACTATATTTTGTTAGCAAAAATAGAGTCCTAACATTTATTAAACATTACGTTTGTAATACCCTGATGCATGCTCAATAATCCAGATCACATAAAAGGGTGGCCTGCTAAATATTGCAACAGTGACTAAATATTAAATAATGTCCTTTCACATTTACGTTTGTAAATTGTGCTTTGACAAACTCATCGATAAAACTAAAAAAATTGTAAACACGAAAGAGGAAAAAGAGGGCAGGTGTCGCTCTCGCTTTGAGTTTACTCTTTGTTGCATGTGTGCTGTGAGTGACGTCCAGAGTGCATGGACATAAAACACATGCACCGGAGGTGTCTGAGTTTATGTCTCAGCCACAGAGGGGAGCGACACGGTTCAAGCATGGCTCCCAAAATGACAAGACAGTTATTTGTTCATAACTTTATTATTAGTAAAACTGAGAGATATGAACAAACTGCTGGAACACACGTGACAAAATGTGAATGGTGGGGAAAAAGAAAAAAGAAACACTCCCTGCGGCAAACAAAGCATGGACCTGGGGTATTTCTATGTGGAGTTTGTACATTTTTCTTCTGCTTGCCTGGGCTTTCTCCGGGTACTCCGGTTTATGCCACAGTCCAAAATCTTCAGGTTAGACTCACTTCAGGCCAAGGCTGATCTTGCAAAAGAGATCTGTGATCTCACTGGGATTTTCCTGATTAAATAAAGGTTAAAGGTGCTATGTGTAACTTTCTGTTGTGCGTAGGACTTAGAAATATTTTCAGCAGGGAAAAGCAGGCTCTGAGGGGGAGCCACAGTCCGTGCTCTGCTGAACTTGAGATCTGCTCCGCCTCCTGCTGCAGTCTCTCGGAGCCGCTGAAATATTGTGTGTTTATATGTTAATAAAACATTCTAAAAAAATAAAACCATGTAGCTCTGGTCCAGAACACCATAAAATCTGCAGGGACAAGCGCAGGCACGTAAAACCCGAGTTTAATTCTCTCGTGACAACTTCAGACATTTCCTCATTCATTGCAGTCAGCGGAGGGAACGGTGCAGAGCGGAGGAGGAAGCATCATTTGACTTTAAAAAATAAATAAATAAAAGAAAAGTCCCGATCAGGGATGAATAAGGGCAATTTAATACATTTGTGTCACATACAAAACAGTCATGCATCACTTTGCAATCCTTTGAATGAGAACGTGCGCGGTGCTGGGGCTGGGACAGGCGTGGGCGTGGGCTGGGGAAGCTCGTGCATGAAAATAACTGTTTTTATTGGCTGGTTAAGGCCGGGTCACTCTGTGTTTTTAGTGTTTTTATAAATGCTGATAGAGAAGCAAGAGGACTATAGTTTTTTTCCGAGATTACGTTGTCTAACATCAGTCTGTCAGTAGATAGTGACAGAGTGAAGAAATATGTTAAAAATATATTGTTAGAAAAGTTGCAGACTGCACTACAAAGTTACATAGTGCAGCTTTAAGGAAAAAATAAACTCTCTCTTATCTATAAGAGAGTGGATCTACACAATGGATCTAGAATAACAGACAGAGACGTGACACATGGAAAATCACCAATGGACAAATCTTGCTGTACATGGCCTGCTACCTAAGAGCCGCTACATTAACAACAATCATTTTTGGCCTCTGTTTCTTGGAGGGTCATTTTTTTGTTATAAACGGGTGGAGGACAACAGCAGCATTTAGCATTAATTTCTTTCTTTCTTTTTTTCCTGTTCTTCTGAGCTTGTTTTGGTCCATGAACCTAAAACTGATGTACATACAGTAGGATCCATGGTTTACGCAGTCTGTTACATCATTAATGAGAGCACTTTTAGTTTTGAAGCATGAAATACTTGCTTTTACAACATGCTGGTGAAGATTGCTTTTACAACCTATCACTATTACATGATCATTTTCATTCAGATTAATCATTTTAACGTATAAATTTTACAGAAGTCAAAATGTGGAATCTTGATTCATAAGAATAAAAAGATTGTTTCTGTTTGCTCAACCATGATTCATAAAACAAATCGTTAACACTTATAATGTAGACATTTTCTATTTGATTTGCCCTGTTCTATTTTAGGTCTTTATTTATATAACAAATGCTGCCGCTACTATAAATGATAGTTGATATTTCATGACAAAAACTAATTGCCCTCAGGATGTGGAAAACCATAAATAAAATGTGTCAGAAGATTTGTTTTACAGAGCTGTTCTGATTTTAAAAAAAAGCTTCATAATAATGAGGCAGCTCCTCCTCCTCACTCTCTGATGTTACAGTATCCACTTCATTTGTTTGTTGTTTTAACCCAAACTGGCCCTCCTTCTTTCACCATGTAATTCATTTATTCAACTTTATGCCGGCTGGAATGTTTCCCAGTGCAGCTCTGATTTAAAAAAAAAATCTAATTATGGAAAATAATATGATGTTGGTAAATAATGTAAAACAGGCAGCTTTGAACTGCCCATGACCAGCTGGCTTCATAATCCCATCCAAGTTAATTTACTTTCTGAGGAAACAACTTGGAAGATATGTGATTTCTGTTATTTGACTTCATAGTACAGATTGTGAATATTCGTGAGATGTGATAGTTTTCTCTCTCTCTCTTTTCCTGTGTAATTTTTTTGTTCCACTTAAACCGAGTTATAGCTCCTTTAGACTTCTTAAAGCAAAGATCTCAAGAGAAGTCAGCGGATTAAAAAGCTGATTCTCCACAGTGTATAAAGTTTGAGACAGGTCTTTAGAGGTACCGTAAGTAAAAATATAGTGAAACTTCTCTAAAGTAAAGTTGTGAGGTTGTCCTACATTTATCCATGTACGTACATGTGTGGATACTTAACCGTGTAAACAGAAGGATCCAGAAGCAAGTAGTGGACATGATTGAATTATTATTTTCTCTGAACAAAGACCAATTCATTGAAATGATCCCACTCCTTAAGCTATTTCAGTACGACACTGAAATAAATGAAAGTGTTGCACAGATTGGATCATACTGTTTAAAATATCACCAATCCACTAAAATATCTGAAAATGTAGGTCCATAACCCCAGAGTTTAAAGGTTCATCACCTGTCAAACGCTTCTTAGGGATTTATTATTGGACAGCAGGATTTTTTTTTACAAGCTTGCAAAATTGTCACAATAACTGTAATTATTTCATTCCAGGTTAGAACCACGAGGTAAACAGCAGAAACACTCTGTGCACATAAGTGGACAGTTTCCTTGGTAACTGTCCCTCTGAGTTGGCACCTCTCCTGCGTCACACAGTAACCTCATTGAAACAAATGAGGAGGCTGAATGCTTTCACACAATCTTTATGTACAGTATGAGCAAGCATTGCTTTTGTCAAGATGTGGGTTATATTACCTCACTGAAATTCAAACATGAAATGCACCACAGAGTCTTTTAGAGGGAGGAAGAACCACTGGTACACTGAACTTCAGATGTTTAACTACAGTGATCAGTGAAGCTGTGGTTTTTATTGTACGTCTTATCACTTTCATAGCCACATGTTAAGTGTAATCAGTTGCACAAATACACACAACTAGGAGAGAAGTATCCTGATACCATGGCACCTCTCTGTGACATATAATGAAATAACATGTTTGTTTGAACCATTTGTTAGTCCACTGGTAATATTATACATAGTAAATACCATACTTTATGTACAGTAAACAGGCCGTGTGCTGATGTCCCGTGCCACTGAGGAATTTAGAAAGGGAACTTTTGCAGTTTTCAAGATGAGTGGTTTTCTGGACTGGATTTCAACAGGGAATGCAAGAAAACGTTAATGCTTTTGCTGCAAAATTTTCATGTGGATAAGAGTTACACTATATGAGTATTTTTTATTTTATTTTTGTCCAAGGCAGCGCAGAGTTGAGGTGGCATGCCTGTGCCCAGGCCCAGCCCGACCCGATCCGAAATTCGGGCCAGGTCGGGGCATAACAATGTGCTTGATGGGTGGGTCGGTGTTGGGCTTTTGATGAGGTTCTATGAATCATACAGCACAATAAAAAGGCACAATATAAAATTGTGTTAATCTACTTGTTGAGAAGGTGGCAGGTCCGACCGGCCTGTTGAAAGAGGTAAAAAGAAAGTGCTGTTAAGCTCAAATGGACAACAGGAGCATCAGCTGCGCACGTCCACTGACCGTCCGGTTGAAAGAAGGTAAAAAATAATAATAATTTTTTGAAGTCTTAAGCTTCAGATGACTCATGTGATCACTGGCCACCGGCCACTTTTAGTGGACATGTGCACCTGTTTGTTGATGAGTATTGGTGCACATACTCTATCTGATCTGAAAACATGTAAAACTTGTTGGATGGATGAATCTACATTATAACTGTCATCGATCTTCTTTTTTTTTTAAAGCAGTCGTTGTAGGACAACCTTGTAAAAGAGACTGATGATCTCAATGTATTTCTTCCTGGTAAAATAAAGGTATAATTTTTTTTTTTTTTAAGATCAAAGCACAGAGCCTATGGATCAAATTTAAATTTTTCCCCAAAAAATGCATGATTATTGTAAACTTAAGAAAGTATTTTTTGACTATGGATTGTGAATATACACGTTGTCCCCAAAGCCTCAATGGTTGAATAATAATTTAAAACAGTTAATTATAGTGGGTGTATATCAAAAACGTAAAAAAAAATGCAATGGATTAAATCTATTTCAATAAAAATCTAATGGTTTGACTAAGACAGCCTGGGAAATGTGCCTGCTAATTTTGATAGGATTAAAAAAGGGATGCTAACTTAATCGCACTTAGCATTTTACTGATATCCTCATCCACAAATAACTAAAATATGTTTTAAATTTCAGATGGGTAGAGCATCAAAACAGTTTGGTATACATCAAATAATTAGTCTTGTAAAAGTTACCTCTGTAAAACGAAATATGGTCATGACTTTTTGTAGTGTATCATCAACAAGCCACGCCCACTTTTGCAAATCATTACCATATTGAACCAATTAACTTAAGTTGTGGTCCTAAGCAGTTGCATCCAATTTGGGAGCAATCAGTATACCGGTAAGTGATTTTGAGATATAAACATTTTGTAGCCATGAATGATAAAAGGGTTAAGAAATGCTTGTAAAAAAATTACTTGTACTCATACCCTGATGCATGCTATTATTTTGAAGACATGGCTGAATTTGTCTTTAGTTAGCTTGCTAAAACTTTTTGCCCAGACATAACTTACATGTTTTAAAAATAACTTCTTATCCTTGAGAACCTACATTCAGCATACTATGTACCGGTAGATTGAAGAAGATTGAGCTTGATGGCTTTAAACCTTTGCAAATAAATCAATAGTAGTTTTCACAAAAATTGCAATGTAGTGAAAAATGATTTAGGCACAAATATGCATGGCCTGTAACATATGACTTAGTAGAGACAACGGATTGTGAAGATATAATTCAAAAAATGTTGCGACCTATGATTTAGAAGTTAGAGGACCAAATGCAAAAATCTTAATGATAGCGCCCCCTACAGGTAAACATGCCTGAGTATTTTTCCGTGTTGCACCATTGTGGATTTTATTGTCTACCTCTGATTATGTTCTCATTAGGAAGGAAAAACTACCAGTCTCACCAATATGGATGTAACAATGCATTTTAAAATGCTAATTTAATTTGCATTGACAATGTTATTATATTTTGGACCATTTGGTTGGTTTGCATGCTGACTAAAATGCACAAATACAAATTACTCCGGTACCAATGTTCAGTTTTAACATTCAAGAAAAGTGTTGATGAGGCAAAATTAAAAGTCTCTATGCTATTGGATAGACCTTCCATCATTCAGAGACCCAACCAATGAGACGCTGAGTGTTCCTCTATTTATTTATTTTTTTGCATCAAACCGGCTCCCAATGTGATAAATAGATGTGTTTGGCCTGATCCAAGCAATGCCGGGTGAAAATCAATTTGAATATGAGCTGAATCAGCTACAGAATGCCAGAGCAAATAAAACTTGACTTCTATTTTTTATCTAGCCCCGAGGTTATTATAATAAGTCAGGAAGGGCATAGTATTGCAAAACCAGACAAAATAAATTATTTATCAGCTAAATGATTATGAAAAAACATCAATGTGCATACAAATAATGACAATAATTTATTTAATGATTAAAAAAATTGCCAACGTACTTGAGAGTAAGTTAGTTTTTGAAATGTTGATGATAAATCTGTAGCTTCCTTGTTTGCAGACAAACACAACCAAAATGTCAGCACATGCACACCTTCCTATGTATTCTTCAGGAACATCTGCATCAGTGCAGATATTCTACTTGGTGTATGATTGAAAAGTTTGTCGCTCAACTAGAATAGATTTTCATTTAAGATTTATCTTCTTGCTTGATTCATTCATTCATTCAACCTTTATTAATAAAGGCTAGTCTCACTGAACCACGAGGGCTCATTTACAAGAGAGACCTGTTTTAAACAAAGAACACAGATGAGGAGCACACAACAATATAAGCAAATCTCACTCTCACTACTCTAAGGCCCTGTTTACACGGACACGGTGGGGGGAAACGGAGGTTTGGGGTATGTTAATTAGATGAAAAGTTTTGCGTTGACACGGGCGAATTCTGTGGATATGACTCCCCCCCGCTCTCATGAATTCACTGTAGTTACCAAGCCGGGCCATTAGATGGCGCTGTGAATTTTTTGACCTTCACTACTGCGCATGCGTGCTGCGTCAGTCTGTTTTCCTCTCTGGCTAAAAGTTCTGCTAACAAGAAGTTGTTGTCAACAAGTTAACAACAAGTAAAAGCTGGATTTTGGTTAAGAGTTGACAGATTTGACACCAAGTGGGACCTCTTCATCTAACAAGCTGCACACCAGTTGCTGAGCGGACCTGAACCGAGTGACGATGTCTGACTTTAGTCCGTGAGAATCAGCTGATTTACAGCAGCGCTACAAGGTAAACAATGTTCTTAATAATGTTTCCTTGTGTTTACTTCGATCACAGAACAACCAACTGAGGTTTTATTTTTATTTTTTTCCTGCGAGGTCGAAGCTGTCGTTCCACGAAGCGGACCGGTTCGGATGTGGGTCCAGTGTCCACCAGGTCCAGGATGAAAACAACAGAGTCCAGTTCATTAAAGTTCGGTTAACGTGTTTTTAAAAGTGTTCAATTTCATTCTCAGTGTTTGTGATGTACAATTTGTGGTGTTGAATAAATAAAAAAATTAAAAATCAACCTGGTGTCTTCATTTTCAAACATAGCATGTTAGGCATGACGTAATGAGTCCAGATAGATTAATTTAGCTAAGATAAATTTATATATCTCCCACGCTAACATAAATACTGTTTATTATTGTTAAACTGTTGTTATATAGCACATTTAGTATGTTATAGTGCAGCTTGACGTGTGTAATATCTGCCTGCCTCGTTAACAGCGACAACTGGATCCAGCTGTGTCTCTTCCAACACAGATGCAGGTAATTAAGGTGTAGATTAATTAAATATGAGACTCAAAATATATTCCATCAGCTGTAGTTCAGAAAGTTGTGTGTCCAGTCCACCACCATTGTTAGAAATGCCGGCTGTCCGCGGCCGCGCGTGCATGCTGCGCGCATGTTTTGACACAAAAGATCAGCGGGAGATGTTTACATTATCAACGGGGGGTCAGCGAAAAACCTCCACCCTGAGTGGTGTATCAGAAAAGCATCGGATGCAAAGAGGGGGGCCAGTGAACTCGTGTCAACGATAAGCAAAGACGCAGAGAGAAAGGAGCGGTTCCACTCAAAATATGCTCTGTGTAAACAGGGCCTAAGAATGGGTTAAACTTTGTCAGAGTCAGATAATCTTTATTGTCATTTGCACCACACGTGGTACATGTGATGAAAACGAGATTATGTACGCAGGGTCCCAGTTACATCCAACAATAAAATGAAAGATAAGAACAGTAATAACATCTAAGATATGAACTAAGAAAAAAATTGAATAAAAAAATACGATAAGCACTAATATCATAGAAAACATTACTCTAAACAGCAGCACGAACATCAGTCTGTATGAGCAGAGGCACAAATGAACACAGCAACATGAAACAGATCAGCATCAACATGAAACAGATCAGCAGCAACAACATGAACATGATGTGATATTTCACAGTGATTATTCTGGTTATTTATTCATGAGTCTGACAGCCTCAGGGTAGAAGCTGTTCCTCAGTCTAGTGGTTCTACACTTGATGCTCCTCAACCTCCGTCCTGAGGGGAGTGGGGCAAAAAGTGTGTGTGCTGGGTGAGTGGGGTCTTTCATGATGCAGGTGGCTCTCTTCCTGCATCTGGAGGTGTAGATGTCTGTGATAGTGGGGAGACTGACTCCAACAGACTTCTGTGCAGCCTTCACCACTCTCTGTAAAGCTTTTCTTTCTGCAGCTGTGCAGCCTCCATGCCACACGTTGATGCTGGAGCACAGGATGCTCTCCACTGCACACCTGTAGAAGGAGGTGAGGACTGGGCTACTCAGACCAGCTCGTCTCAGCCGCCTGAGGAAGTAGAGTCTCTGATGACCTTTCTTGATCAGGCTGGTGGTGTTGTTGATCCAGCTGAGGTTATCATTCATGTGTACACTCAAGTACATGTAGCTGGAGACCACTTCCACCGCAGATCCTCTTATGTTCAGTGGGGTGTGGGTGTGTTCCTTCTGAAGTCCACAATCATCTCCTTTGTCCTCTTCACATTGATGTGAAGGTTATTCTCTTTGCACCTCTTTGTAACCAGCATACAACTGCACTTTTGGCTCTGAATGAGGACTTCTTTAAGTTACTTTCTG
>JBBPBX010019030.1:15176-25310 GCA_038048925.1 Garcialebias charrua
TCCTTCCTCCTCCCACCCAAATAAGGTGTTGATGCATGTTGTTATGTAGTTCGTTTAAAATGGGGGGATGAGGCAGTGACTGGCACAGACCCATCCCTTCCCCAGAGACCAGGCAGTGCCCGTTCACCCCCCAACCCTTGCCTAGAACCCTAGAGGGGCCAAGATGGTGTAGTGGCAGGGCTTCCAACTTGGGACCCGAAGGACGCGGGTTCGCGCCCCGGCCACTACACACCTTGGGGTGTCTATGAGTGCACACCTAATTCTCCAGCTCCCCGGGCGCTTTCTATGGCTGCTCACTGCACCACCTGGTGGTGGTTGGGTTAAATGCAGAGACGAATTTCGTCTGTGTATGGGAAACATACACAGATGACAGAAAAGGACATTATTATTATTATTATTATTATTATTATTATTAAATGTCTACATGTTACATATGAGAGTGGGCACTGGTCCCGGAGGTGAGAATGATTGCACATCCCACTACCTATATGCCACCGTGTGCCCACTCCAGACTCTATATATGCATGTGTCACGAGAATGTTATAAGTAAGTGTCTAGGTTGTATAATAAAATTGGGGCCTAAGTCTCCATGAACCATGGAGATGGAAGATTCTCCCCGCAGCTCAGTATTGTACCTGAACCCCAAGGCCCTGTCTGAATGGTGGTGTGATGGAGTGGGCGGAGGAAGATGTCAGGATGGGGAGGAAGAACTGAGGTGGCAATGCCCCCCAGGGTGCCAGCTCCCCAACTGACACCAATAGGGACCCCCCATTATCCGAGATCTACCAGGGGAGGGAGGCTACAATACAGACACCTAGGAGCAGGTGGCAGCTGCACTACCAGGGACCAAGGCACGGACCGGCACATAGCCCCAAGGACAGACCAGAACCAGGGCCAGCGACACAACCCCCTCCTCCCAAAGCCGTCCAGACCCCCCAACCCGATCCCCAGTCCAACACCCAGCCCTCCAACCAAAGAAGCCACCAAACTCCAACAAGGACAATCAGCCAGGAGTGCCCGAACAGCCACTGACTGAGAGCACACCCCCACCCCCACAAAGGAACTGACCAGTCCACTCACAGCAACACCCACAGCAAGAGTACCCCACGCAAGGGAGGGCACACACCTAACGGGCCTAGACACCCCCGGGCCAACAACACAGAGCCACCCATGTGAGAGCCCCCAATACACACCGCCCCAGCCACACCCCCAGCCAAGCACCAGACCGCAGCCACAGCTAGGAAAGAAGACACCCAGGCTGAGTCCAACCGTCCCCTCCCACGGCTCACCCACCCCTCACCAACAGTCTCACCCCGCCACGGTAGAGGCCCAAAGCCCACCAATGCAACACGGGCCCCCAGGCCAGGGCCGGGCGCTGGCGCATGCACCGGCCCAGGACCTCTACAACATATCCGCCATTACCCGAGACCCCCGGGCCAAGTCGGGACCCCAGCCAGGGAGCGATACTCCCTGTGAACCCACGCCTGTTCCCACCCCAAACCCTCCCATGAACAGACAAGCTACCAGGCCAGTAACCTATGTCTGCAGGTACAGACCGCCCAGAAGCCTGCATGCAGAGGTCATTGCCCAGAACCACCAAAGCCACCTCACCAGTCGGGCACCACTGCCCCAGGCCCACGACCCACCCATGTCACCCAGTCCCAATACTCCCCTTCCACCCCATCCCACATCAACAACTATGCCCCACGGGACAAAATCAAAGTGGTTCACCCACCTCCACTACGTGTTGGAGCCGATCAAAGAAGCCCAGAGAGAATGGTCTGATGTGGAGGTACAGGCTGTCTAAAGACTGATGTAATCCAACAAAAGGTCTTTATACTGTTTAACACTAAGAGTATATTTATTTCTCCAATTCATGAGTATAGTTTTTTTTTTGCTATAAATAAGGTAGTAAAAATCATATGAATTGACTTTGTCTCCAAGGTGGCATCATCTAAGTGCCCAATAAGCAAACTGACGGAGAGTGAAATATTACATCTCAGACACTTTGATAAGTCTTCACATACAGTATCTGGCACCAAAACCTCTGAATACTTCTACTCTTAAAAAATCTCTGTCCCTAAAAGTTCAATGTCCTGGGAAATTTATGGAGAAAAAAAACACAAAAATATATTAAACATTTTGCACTATGCATAAGTTCCTCTGCTTTTGTGAACAATCTGATTTATGAATCACTGCAGGAGTTATCTTCACTGCCTAAATGAGATGACAATCTTGGCTCATAAAGCTCTTTGTCGTGCAGTCAGAGTATTTGAAGGGATGTTGGAGCGATCAGGACGCTTTTCTGAATTGGGCAAAAGGATTGAGAGCAACTCTTTTCTAAGCCATGCAGTGACGAAGCGCTAAATATTACGGTAGGCAGTTTTTTTTTCTAAATGTGGTCAAAAATTTAGAGTTGTTGTCCTACGGTGCAGAGCAGGGAGGAGGATGATGTGGCACACTTGACCGTGGTGTGGGATACTAAACAACTAGTAGGGTAAGAAATGATCCTGCACTAATACATATATAAATCACACAAAGTTTTTAAAAATAGCCTAAATTATAAATATGAACAGGCTTCAGTGGCGATTTTAGCCTCTTTTGGTGGGTGCTCAAGCACCCCTAAATTTTAACTTAGCACCCTTGAAAAATTAATAATCCATCATTAGGATTTGGTAAGGAAGCTCATTTCTCAAACCTTAGATTCACCAAAATAATGAATATGGAATAAATGACAACAGTCTCAAATGGGCCAGTAAAATCTATGATTTTTTTTTGCATAAGTCGCACAACCTGTCAATCACTCCAGTAGGCACATCAGCAACTGACCAATCAGCATTCTCAATTTGTCCTAAAGTGAACGCCTCTTACCTGCAGAGCTGCAGTTTTGCGGTCAGAGATTTCAATAATGAGTTTACATGTTTTCTTTCATTTAAATCTACTGTAATAAACCTTTGTAAAATAAACCAAAATGCAGGAAATGGTATCTACTTTATTAAAAATTCTCTGGGGGAGGACCCCCAGAACCCCCACCAACACCAATGCAGCCTGTTCTGTAATGTTCTTTATATAGAATGGAAGGTTAAATAACTGTATAATAAATAAACAGATAAGTATTTGCTTTCATGCATTATATTATTGCATTTGGCTCACAGCCCTCTGATAGATTTTAAATCTGAGCCTCACAGGGAAAACGTTTGGGCGCACCTGGTTTAGCGTTTAGAAACGTCTAGAATATTGCAAGAGTGTGGAAAGGATGTAAAACATCTTTGTGTGTGTATGTATACACTAAAATAAACTACTACTTACCACTTGTACTACTATTCCTACTTTGCATTTTTTTAAACTTATAGCTGGGCATCAGGGTACAAATCTCCCGCGATAAACAAGGGACTACTGTAATATTCAGTGCAAATGTCTGTCATACTGTATGCGGTATTCCAAAAATACAATTTGTACACAGAATAGATGGGAACAGGTTGAGGTGGACTGAAATAGTTTTGAAACGAGGTTTTTGTCTGGTTTTACGGTTTTTCCACCTCTTTTACCTGAGTTCAGTGATTTATGTTGGGTATTGTATAATTAGTTCATTTTGTTTTTTGACAAATTACCTTGATTGAGGGATGTAGGCATTTATTCCAAAAAAGCTCTCTGAGCTTTTTCTTTCTATCATTTTTGTTTTTATTTTTCAGCCTTTCAACAAAAACCTTCTAGAACAATTTTCTCAGACAATTTAAATCTGATTGTTGAGTTTCTTTGTATATGATGGGTTTGCTTTGGTTCAGAATTGTCAGTTATTGCATACAAAAAAAAAAGACCAGACAACTGGATGACAAGAATGCAAGATTTCCACACAAAGGATGCTGAAAAAAAAAAAAAAAAAAAACTGCAGTTCGAGCTGTCATTGTAGAAAATTGAATTCCTTTTTTTTTTTTTTTGCCTTTTCTTATTTTCTGTTGTCTGACTTTTCCTTTGTGCTTCTTACAGACACCAGAGGAGCTGGAAGATGACTCTGACTTTGAACAGGAGGACTATGATACTCGTAGCAGGACCAGTGTCCAGACTGAAGATGACCAGCTTATTGCAGGACAGAGTGCCCGGGTGAGAAGATAACTTCCTGCTGTTCTTCACGTTTTCAGATGTGTCCTAGTTTTATAACCTGTAGCAAACATTGCACATACAGTATTTGGTTTGAAGAAAAGAACATCAATTTTGAAGGTTCAAATGTATGCTGAAGTGCAAGTAATTCACCCCTACATCCACTTCAGTTCCCTAGCTGCACATGAATCAGTTCATCCACCACCACTTGCATGGTGTTTAAATTATCCTATTTGAAATAAATACCATTCAGGGATGGCAGGTGTAAAATTACAATCACAAAGCAAGTAGTAATTACCCAACTCCCTTTAGACACTGCCCAAAATGTAGCATTGTGTTGTGCCAAGGCCTTAGCCACAACCACCAGGGTCTGAGCTTTGTTGCACATTAGCAATTTTTCCCTTGGGCCCGGCTTAAAGGACATTAAGAGGGTATCAGCGCCTGCTCCCCTCCAGCTACACAGGCTCTCGCGGTGTGTTGCATGTTGAATGGATTGTGGATGGCAGCACTAGCTGTGTTTCCATCCATTTTCATTTCGATTTTTGAGCTAATTTTTGAAATCTCGCAAATATGTAAATACAAATTAATGCGAAGCAGAAGTGTTTCCATCTGCTGGCTTGAAGCGCATCTACCAAGCCACGCACAGCGTCATTACGTCAGACGTCAGCGTCATTACGTCAGACGTCAGCACTGCGCATGTCCAGCGCATGTCTACAGTAAACAGGAAGTAGCAGTTGAAAACAGAACCTGGCCACACATCTCGTCAAAATGGAGAGAATATTTCAGGTACGTGTTGCTATCGGTCGAGTTGTATTTATTCTGTCATACAAACTAGTTTTAGCGATGTTACATGTTGTCCGGAGCGGAAACAGCTGATCAGTCACGTGACGTGAATGTTCGCTTCGGCAGCACGAGTCGGCAAATGTGTTTCCATCTGTCGCTGTGCGCATCTGCTCATTTTCGAACATCCCAAAAACCACCTCAAGCGAGCGTATAAACTTTTTGGCGAACTTGAGAAAGTAAATACGGATTTTGCCGTTTCCATTAAGCTTTTCTGCTGCGATACTTCAAAATGCGCACCTAGAAACCTTGATGGAAACACGGCTATTGTGACTTGCAATTCCTCTCCTTGTGGCCCAGACCTGCTTAGGTCTCTGTACAATCTGCACACAACGGGGTAATGCTCCAAACTAGAGAACTAAATCTAATTGAAACTGCTGTTTGATAAATGCACATATTTTGTGGCCTCTTTTAAAAATAAAATCTCAGAACATGAGTTGAAGGAAACTATCAATCAATCAATCAATCAATCAATCAATCAATTTTATTTATAAAGCACCCTTCATACTAAAAGCAGCTCAAAGTGCTGTACAGAATTATAAAACAATAAACTCACAAAATTAAAGCAAACGACACACACAAAATAAATAAATAAATAAATAAAATAAATAAATACAGTAGTATGGAAAATGTATAGATTGGATAGAGATGAACCAGTTCAGGAAATGCAGTTAAAAAGATGGGTCTTGAGCCTGCTCTTAAAAACAACAACATTCTCTGCAGCCCTCAGGTTCTCCGGCAGACTATTCCACAGACGGGGCCCATAGAACTGGAAAGAAGCCTCACCGTAAGTGTGAGTTCTGACTTTTGGAACTGTTAGTAGTCCAGTACCAGAGGACCTTAATGTTCGCGGGGGTTCATAGGGCAATAGCAGCTCTGCAAGATAAGATGGTGCGAGACCATTGAGACATTTAAAAACCACTAAAAGAATCTTAAAATCAATCCTGAGGCGCACAGGGAGCCAATGCAATGATTTTAAAACAGGTGTAATGTGAGCCTGCCTTCTGGTCTTGGTTAGCACATGAGCAGCAGAGTTTTGTAACAGCTGAAGGCTGGACAAATTTTTCTTAGGGAGACCATAAAGCAGTGAATTACAGTAGTCTAAACGACTGGAAATAAAAGCGTGCATCAAAGTCTCAGTATTGGTCAGAGAAAGAAGAGGGCGGAGTCTGGCTATATTTTTTAAATGATAAAATCCTGTTTTGACTACATGTTTAAGTCAGAGTCAGAGAGTCTTTATTGTCATTTGCGCCGCATGTGGTACATGTGATGAAAACGAGATTATGTACACAGGGTCCCAGTTACATCCAACAACAAATGCAAGAGAAAAACAGTAATAACATCTAGGATTAACTAAGAAAACATCAACTAGAAATACACTAAGCCCTAATGTAGTAGAAAAACATCATTATAAACAGCAGCACGAACATGAGTCTGTATGAGCAGATGGTCACAGATGAACACAGCAACAAGAAAACAGATCAGCATCAGCATGATGTGATATTTTGCAGTGATTATTCTTATTGTTTATTTATTCATGAGTCTAACAGCCTCAGGGTAGAAGCTGTTCCTCAGTCTAGTGGTTCTACATTTGATGCTCCTCAACCTCCGTCCTGAGGGGAGTGGGGCAAAGAGTGAGTGTGCTGGGTGAGTGAGGTCTTTCATGATGCAGGTGGCTCTTTTCCTGCATCTGGAGGTGTAAATGTCTGTGATGGTGGGGAGACTGACTCCAACAGACTTCTGTGCAGCCTTCACCACTCTCTGTAGAGCTTTTCTTTCTGCAACTGTGCAGCCTCCATGCCACACATTGATGCTGGAGCACAGGATGCTCTCCACTGCACACCTGTAGAAGGAGGTGAGGACTGGGCTGCTCAGACCAGCTCGTCTCAGCCGTCTGAGGAAGTAGAGTCTCTGATGACCTTTCTTGATCAGGCTGGTGGTGTTGTTGCTCCAGCTGAGGTTATCATTCAAGTGTACACCCAAGTATTTGTAGCTGGAGACCACTTCCACCACTGATCCACCTATGTTCAGTGGGGTGTGTGTTTGTTTGTTCCTTCTGAAGTCCACAATCATCTCCTTTGTCTTCTTCACATTCATGTGAAGGTTATTCTCTTTGCACCAGCTCTCCAGGTGTTCCACCTCCTGTCTGTAGCTGGACTCATCATTGTTTGTGATGCATCCCACCACAACTGTATCATCTGCAAACTTAACAATATGACAGCCTGGATGTGTGGCTGTACAATCATATGTGAGCAGAGTGAACAGAAGAGGGCTCAGCACACATCCTTGAGGAGAGCCAGTGCTGAGGGTAATGGTGGAGGAGGAGAAGTTGTGGATCTTCACGGACTGTGGTCTGTTTGTTAAGAAGTCTAAGACCCAGTTACAAACGGAGGGACTTAGTCCAAGTGTGGATAGTTTGTCTATCAGAACATGACATGAGGAATAAAAGTAAGCTCAGAGTCAAAAAATAACTCCCAGGCTTCTTACTTTTTTAGAAGGTTGTAAAGACAGAGATTGTAATTTCTGAAATGCATTTTCTTTTTGAACCTCAGGTCCAATGATTAAAACTTCAGTTTTGTCCTGGTTTAGCTGGAGAAAGTTCTGTGCCATCCAGGACTTTATGTCTGTAATGCAATTAAAAAGTGCAGTGATTGGCTGGGGGTCATCATGAGATAATGAGATGTATAGCTGTGTGTCATCAGCATAACTATGGAAACTTATCCCATGGCTCCTGATGACTTCACCAAGCGGCAGCATGTACAAATTAAAAAGTAGGGGGCCTAAAATAGAGCCTTGGGGTACACCATAGTTAGCTTCATGGATCTGTGAGGAGCATGTATCCATACTTACCATAAAAGTTCTATCTGTGAGATAGGAGCTGAACCACATAAGAACAGTACCTGAAAGACCGACCAGGTGTTGTAATCTATCACTAGGAACAATAATACAGTCATATTCATCTTACTGTAAATGTAGAAGTTAGCAAACTGGCTTTGTAATGCAACAAGTTTACTGCCTAAATAATAATAATAATAATAATGAATTTAATTTGTAACGCACTTTTCATTAACAAAAATCTCAAAGTGCTACAAGGTACAATTAAAATCAATGATCAAATAAAAACAAGTGATAAAATCAAGTAAAATCAATGATAAAATAACAAAAACAATAATAAAATCAACTAAAAACAATGATAATATCAACTAAAATCAGAGATAAAATCATGTGGAGGCAGAGTAGGCTTGCTTAAAAAGAAAGGTCTTTAAGCCTTTTTTAAGTCATCCAGTGATTGTGGAGCTCTCAGATAGTCAGGGAGGGAGTTCCAAAGGAGAGGGGCAGCCACACAGAATGCCCAATCTCCCATGGTCCTTAATTTGGTTCGAGGAAGGTGAAGGAGATTACTGTTCTGTGATCGTAGAGACCGACTGGATGAATATGGTGCAAGAAGGTCCTTTAGATAATCTGGTGAAGTTCCGTGTAAGCATTGGTGGGTAATGAGAGCAATTTTGTACTGAATTCTGTAGGTGACAGGAAGCCAATGGAGGTTATGGAGAATGGGTGTAATATGTTCAAATTTACGAGCTCTCAATAAAATCCTTGCTGCACTGTTTTGAATATATTGAAGCTTCTGAAGATTTTTGCCAGGGATTCCAATAAACAGGGAGTTGCAGTAGTCGAGCCTGGAGGAGACAAAGGCATGGACGAGTTTCTCTGCATCAGAAAAAGTTAGAGATGGGCGAAGTTTGGAGATGTTTCGAAGATGGAAGAAGCAGGTTTTAAACAGATGCTTAATGTGATTTTCAAATGTAAGATGAGAGTCCATTTTTATTCCAAGATTTGTAACAGAGGTGGAGAGGGGGATGTCTTGTCCAGAAAAGGAAATTGTTGTTATAGTTGTTGCTTGTACCTGGTGAGGGGTGCCAATCAGTATGGCCTCAGTCTTGGAGCAGTTTAATTGAAGAAAGTTCTGATTCATCCATGCCCTTATTTCCTCCAGGCAGGTAGAGAGGGCAGTGAGTGAAGATGGAGATGACAATGGTGATGATGATGATGCTCCAGTCCTGATGTAAAGCTGTGTATTGTCGGCATAACAGTGAAAACAAATGTTGTACTGATTAATAATTTGACCTAAAGGCAGCATGTAAAAGGAAAATAGCAGGGGCCCTAGAACTGACCCTTGAGGGACACCACAGAAGACACAGACAGTCTGGGAAGTGGCATTGCCAAGACTAACACATTCCAGCCTAATCTGCTGGTTACCTGTGAAAAATAGAGACTAACTTCTGAGCAACACTGAAGATGATGTAAATTTTACTGCTACTATATTTGATGTTTCATGTGTAAAATGACAAACTATTTTTCTTTTCAGAAAGCACTAAGTTTATGTTTTCTGTCTTTATTTCAACGTTAGTACTTAGTTCTCGCTGTGTTTTAGAAATATTAAATTTTATGTAAAACACCTACTCTGCAGTAAAATGTTGCATCCCTGTCATTCTGCCATGACAGGAAACAAACAGACTCCTGTTGAGCAATAATGCACACACTGCTGACCCATCCACCCACCCCAACCTCCTCTCTCACATTACTGGACTCAAATCACACATGCACCTCTGCCCTGGCAGTGAGATTGGTTATTGTCAATGTGGCTCCTTTTAATGGTGAAAACTGCAATCCTTTAGATCAGACGTGAAATAATGCAGAAGTGGTTCCCTTATCAGTCAGTCACTCGGTGCAACATAATTGCTATGGGAAATTGCACCCCGCACGATTACCTGAAGGAATACACTCATGCCTTTACGGCCGGGGCGTCAGCGTCACGCCAGAGACCCCGCCCTCTGGGTATTTAAGGCGCTGACGCCCATCCCACTTCCTCTTATTGCCCTTCACCTCGCTAAACCTGAACTTCTCTTTGCGGGACTTCTCTGTTGCTTCATCGCTCGACCAGAGGTGAGCTTGCTCCCTACACAGGGCGTACAGAGAATTCTTCCTGCGTACTGCCGGGCTAGCGAAAGCTAGTCCGGCACATTTTTCCTTAACCCCGAAGTATTTTCTTCTCCTCTTTCCGCAGACTGCTTCGCTCGACGGCGCTAACTGCGTCACATCGCTACCTCTGCTAATTTCGTAGAAGCTAGCCAGCGAAATAGACGGAGGAGACGTCTCAAAAAAAAAAAAAGGTTTTTGGAAGGACTCGCTCGT
>JBBPBX010019030.1:25590-35685 GCA_038048925.1 Garcialebias charrua
TATATATATTACCTTTTGCATCGGTGAGTTATTTTGATGGAATGGCCAATATCCGATATTTAACTTTATCACTAATATCGTCCGATATCGATTCAATGCTGATAATATCATGCATCCCTAATTATTTCTGTTTTTCAGCTTTATTTATTTGGGTGATCTCACTGAGACATGAAGTCATTCTCACAACAGAGCTGGTTCAAAGTGACAATCTAGCACTTTGAGATTTTTATTAATGAAAAGTGCATTATAAATTGAATTAATTATTATTATTATTATTATCTAAGAGTGTAGTCACACACAGCACAGGGCAGACTGCAATTAAATTAATGTATCATATGAAACAGAGCAGAATCCTAAAACACTGAACCAGTTTTCATTGATTTTAGGATACAGTTAAAACCTGTTAATGGAGCTAAGCTGAGCAGTTTCAAGCTTTGTTTATTGTAGAAGGAACAGAGGAGAATGCCTTTTTTATACAAGTCCAAGCTAAGGTGACAAAGGGCTGTGTGGAGATGGCTAAAATCAGTTGACATAGGAAGATAAATAAGTTGTCTGAAGGCAAACAATGTATTTCTAAATCAATTTATACCACTTTAAAAGTCTACGTGTGGACAATGATGGCATGTTGACAGTGTCATTGTAGTAAAAAAAAAAAAGTTAAAAAAAGTGGCAGCAACAAGCTATTTACTCACATCAAATGAAAGACAGGATGTTTTTTAAAAGGAGACCCAGTTTTCATTTCAGTTTTTTAAAAGTTGGTTAATATGGGACTAAAAATAAATTTTCATACAATACCAAAAAGTTTTGTAGAAAGACACACATTCATAGGTGTGTGATGGATGGCTTTAAGTGTGGAGAACGGTTGTGTTTTTTTAAATTGTTTGTTTGTTTGTTAGGGAACATCATACCTTAATCTTTGTCAACATTTAACATAGTTTTGAGAAGTAACATGTGATTAGTTAATGTTAAATGTAGACTGCAGGAGATCAACGACCAGGGTGGGACTGCTAGCACAACAATAATCTATGGTGTCATCGGCATACAGTGATAATCTGTCCCACATTATTAATGTAAATTGTGAAGAGTTTGGGTTCTCTGTCAGAGCCTTGTGGCACACCGTTTTGATCTTTAGATAAGTAGAAATAGACCACTGAGTTACACACTGCTTGCAAACCAGAAAGATAATTAGAAAGCTTCTTGGTCTTAATGAAATGAAACAAGATGATGGGATTTAAAAAATAAAATCAATTTCCACAATGTAATTCAAAACTTTAGTAGAAGCGTTTCCTCTAGCCAGAATACAAGATATTGTTAAAACACAGGAACTCCTTCAGCTGATTAATTACAAGTTCATAAATCTGTGTAAATTGTTGTACTCAGCATTTCATTTGCTGAATATATTTAGTTATTTATAAAAACAAACATCTAAGCAAAAGTCAGCAATAAAAGTCCAACCCTGGTGTCTAAACTAAACCCACAACTTTTATCAATACATAGAAATGTCAAAATGAATGAACTTTAGAGGCAGTTTTTAATTGTGTGTCTTGTTTGTGGGAGGCTGACATCTGCTGGCCTCCTGCAGAACACCAGAGGAGCATCAGGTTTCCTCAAACTGTTATTTGAGTCCATCATGATCTCTTTCATTAAGCAGCTGCATCAGCGCACGACATGTCCAGCCAACTTATAATGTTTGACGTGGAGTCGGGGGAGCAGGCTGATCCGATAGTGAAATTTAATTCTTCTGATGGGAGGACTAATAGATATTGATTACACGGCTGGAGAGTCCCTGGACACCTCATACGGAGACGGCCTCACATAATGTCACAGACACATGATGAATGCTAATTTTCATTGAATACAAACGTCCTCTGCAGCTAAACTCGTTCTCTCTGAGAACTGACAGGGTTGGAAAGGTGATCAGAGCACAGTGGAAACAATTGACTGTATAACATCTGGAGATGAAACATATTTCATCTGTCTGCTGTGCTTTACTTTGTTTTTTTACTCCAGTTTGTGTGATTTTATTATAAAATTGTGTTCTTGTGATCATTTGACTTTTTTGTGTTTTTTTGTTGTTGTTATTTTTGTGTCTTCTCATTTTGTTTTCATGTATTTTTTATATTTTGTGCTTGTCATCATTTTATGAAGTTTAGATTTTTCCCTTTTTTTTTAAAAAAAACCTGGTTCTAGCGTTTCTCTGTTCTTGTGATTGTGTCTTTTTGTTGTCATTTTGTCTTCGTTCTGGATTTAGTCTGTGCTTCTCGTGGTTGTTGTGTCTTTTTGGAACCCATATTGTGAATTTTGTGGTGCAGTTACTTTTTTTTTAAAATAATTATTTTGCTAACTTTTATGTCTTGTATGCATTTATAATAATAATAATAATAATAATAATAATAATAATTTAGTGTTTTGTTGTGTCTTTTTGGTGTTATCTTGTGTCCTTGTGAGGATTTTATTGCGTTAAAATTGTTGCGATTGTTGTTGAGTCTAACACCTGTTGGTCAACATTTGTTTCTCCGTGAGTCTAAACCCAGAGTTGAGGATCTGACTCTTAAATACTGTATTTTCCGGTGTATAGGTTGCACCTTTTTATGGTTTTTTCAAGGCCTGCGACCTATACTCAGGTGCGACCTATATATGGCTTATCACTTTCAGTGAAACAAATTTTTAAATCCAGCTCATTTCCCAATTACGTTCATTTATTAAGGAAAAGTTCAGCTCAGACATATATTTGCTATAATTTTTATCAAACAAATAATTGTTTTTAAGTGTTAATCTTCTTAAAAGCCTTGCTGTGCGCTCCTGTGGCAGACATTTGCAGCAGAGCTAAACGTAGGTGCGACCTATACACCAGAAAATACTGTAAGTTAATTTATTTACAATGTAAGAACAGATTTACAGGAGCCTGGGACACCGGGAGAAGGAGGAGGATGAGTGGCTTCTTGAAGTGAACAGGTTATGAACAGGTTTTCCATTTCTTACTTGCGTCTTGGAGAGTTCAAGGTTTTGAGAGGAGGGCAGAGGATTCCAGGTAAGTAGGGTCAAAGGTTGAAGAGATAGAAGTACTGTAGTGGTAACTAACAGTGATAAGAGAAAATACATTTGACCACTTGACTGTTCTGTAAAACTGTTTTCTGAATTATTTCAACACTTCAGCTGGTGCAGTTGGTAGAGCTGCTGCCTCTCAGCGAGCAGGTCCCTGGTTCAAATCCCAGTCCGGTGGTCTTTCTGGGTGGAGTTTGCATGTTCTCTCTGTGCATGCATGTTTTCTCCAGGTACCGTATTTTTTGGACTATAGGTCGCATCCGAGTATAGGTCGCATTGTCCAATTATTGCCAAAGAATTGGAAAAATCCATATATAGGTCGCACCTGAATCTATAGGTCGCACCTGAATCTATAGGTCGCACCTGAATCTATAGGTCACACCTGAATCTATAGGTCGCACCTGAATCTATAGGTCACACCTGAATCTATAGGTCGCACCTGAATCTATAGGTCGCACCTGAATCTATAGGTCGCACCTGAATATAGGTCGCACCTGAATATAGGTCGCACCTGAATCAATAGGTTGCACCTGAATCTATAGGTCGCACCTGAATCTATAGGTCGCACCTGAATCTATAGGTCGCACCTGAATCTATAGGTCGCACCTGAACAGTGGTGGGCACATGAACGCTAGGTAGCGCTAAATCGCTAATCCGCTTACAGTGGACCTAAACTTTTTGTCAGCGTTTTTGTGAATTGACTAACTTTTATAATTCATAAGCGGATTTGTGCTATTTTTATTTAAAATGCAGTACCGCTAATAACTAATTATCTATCAGTAAAAACCAATAAACTTATTTACAAGCTCTTATGCTGCTTGTTTTACCTTTTTCCCCACCGTAAACAGCAGAGAGGAGGAAGGGTGTGAGGGGGAGGGGGGCAGAGCTGAGAACAGACTCGGATCTACCATGTAGGTAAATGCCTGGGGGTCCCATTTCAGCAGTGGCCCCGGCCCCGCCTCGCCCCGTGCAGTCACCTACATCACTAACATTGATCCTGCTTGTTAATGTACATTTAACATAAAAATAATTATAGTTACGATGAAAACGATCATTAAATACGCAATTAAAAAAACGGTCGATTTCTTTATCCCCCTACTAAAAATGGACTATTCCATCTTGACATCTTCCGGGTCACTCAGAGGTGAACTCGGGGGCTAATTCTGTGGCTACTGTTTGTGCTGGGTACTTGGATAAATCCGTAGAGAACCCCGCTGTTTCAAGCCAAATTAACGCGGCCGGAGGAGTTTATTGAGGGTTTTGTGTCGACCATTTGACGGTGAGTCGTTATTTTTATGTATTTTAGTTACTTTTCATTAAATCTGTTGACTACCTATAGACGCTAACTCTGTGTCTGCCTGTTGGTAGTGCTGGGTTACTAATGGATAAATCCGTAGAGAACCCCGCTGTTTCAAGCCAAATTAACGTGGCCGGAGGATTTTATTGTGTGTTTTGTGTCGACCATTCGACGGCGAGTCGGTTACTTTATGTATAAATGCGGTGGCGACACACCCGTGTATTTGAGATTTAAACGTGGTTTTAGGGATTAAAAGATCATTCTATTTTTTGTTAATTTCGTGGCCGAATAGAATATATGTACGTAAAGTATTAAATAAATCCTTTGATTTTTGTAATTTCATCCTTTTAGGATCATTTTTGTTACTTTTCAGTTGGCAGTGTAGTGCAAATATTGATAACGCTGCCGGCTATATATAAATATATATATATATATATAATATATAAATATATATATATATATATATATATATATATATATATATATATATAATATATATATATATATATATATAATATATATATATATATATATATATATATATATATATATATATATATATATAAATATATAAATATATATAAATAGTGGATTAGATTAGCTTCCCCTAATTTTCATAAGACATTTGTGCTTTTGAAATTGTGGACCTAAAAAAATTAATAAGCGTTTTAGAAATTGTGGAACTAATTTTTTAATTAGCGTTGCCCAGCACTGCACCTGAATATAGGTCGCACCTGAATCAATAGGTCGCACCTGAATCTATAGGTCGCACCTGAATCTATAGGTCGCACCTGAATCTATAGGTCGCACCTGAATCTATAGGTCGCACCTGAATCTATAGGTCGCACCTGAATCTATAGGTCGCTGAATCTATAGGTCGCACCTGAATCTATAGGTCGCACCTGAATATAGGTCGCACCTACGTCAAAATGTGGACCGTGTTTAGCTCTGCTGCAAATGTCTCTTCCACAGGAGCGCACAGCAAGGCTTTTAAGAAGATTAACACTTAAAAACAATTAATTGTTTGATAAAAATTATAGCAAATATGTGTCTGAGCTGAACTTTTCTTTAATAAATGAATAATTTTAGCAGGATAAACACCTAAAAAATATATTTGTTAGCTGACATTATTGTAAGAGTGTGTCTCAGTTTAATTTTTGTTAATAAATGATTACAAATCAGCTTATTTTATAAAAAAGCCATATATAGGTCGCACCTGACTATAGGTAGCAGGCCATGAAAAAATGATAAAAAGCCGCAACCTATAGTCCGGAAAATACGGTACCTGATTCCCTCCCACCGGCCAAAAACATGTTAGACTGATTTGTAACTCTAAATTGTCTCTAGGTGTGAGTTAGAGAGTGATGGTTGTTTGTCTCATTTGTCTCTATGTGTCCCTGTTATGGACCTGTCCAGGGTGTCCTCGCCTCTCACACTGTGATAGCTGGCCATGGGCACCGGCGACACAAATAGGAAGAACTGGGTAAAAATAATGTATGGATGAATGGATTTCAACACTTCAATGGTCTAACTTTCAGAATTAACCCATTGCCTGTTCAAACAATGCAGAGTGAGGCAGTGTAGTGCTGTGGTTCACCTCTGGGGGCGCTGTGTCACATACAATATATGAAGTAGGCAGTTGGAGCATGTCCATTGCTGTCTCTCTTTATATCACCAATATTATATACATGTTTGATTACACATGTGCTACACATGTTGGCGTTCTACAGTCTGTCTAATATTTTGAACGAATGTGTGACTTATTTCTTCTTTCTAATCTGTCATAAATGTGAGGTTAAAATACACAGGGTGAGGCAGGAAGTACCATGCTGCACCAATAGGGGGCAATATAATTGACAACGAAGCAACAGTCGCTGTGGGTTCTGTTACTCTAGCTCCCATAGATATCATATATACAGTAGTGTTAATATATGATATCTATGCTAGCTCCAGCAGGGAGCTTGTCAGAGGAACTGGACCACAGCTGCTGCTCGATGGTGGCCCCCAGGAACCTACAGAGGAAATATGAATCCTACAGAGTCTTTCGCCTTTCTTTATGATTGTTTTGAATTATTTCTGGTAAGTTATTTTTATCTTTCTGAACATTTTCCCTCTCTCTGATGTTAGTTCAGATCTATGTGTTTGTTTTGTTTCTCTACATTTCTCTTTTGCACACGTGTTGCACTGTTTTACTTGTTGCTCCCTTCTCTGATGTTGTTGTGACCCCTGAACTCTTTGTGGCGAGAAACCTCAACAAGATGATCTGAAGATTTATTTCAAATCCAAATAACCAATAATAACATTAAAATGCCAATTGGATTTTTTTGAAGTTTGAAAAAAAAAAAAAACACATTTGCTTTAATGACTGACTCGTAATTTCTCTCTCGCTCTCTTCATTTAGGCAAATTTCCAGTTTAACTATTGAATAAATTATTGATCATAATTACACTCTTCACCGTTCTCTCTGGTGCATGTTTTGAATTTGATACAACAAAATCAACTCATACAACCCAATTTAAATTTAACTCACAGTTAGATGAAAACAATGGTTTGAGAACTTAACCACATAAAACACAAGATTTAAATTAAACTTATATTACTAAAGACGAAAAAAAAAATCATCATTATGCATTATATTATAAAACAACAGTGTTTATTAAAAATAATAGTCAAAATGCTTCTGAGCCTTTTGAGAGTTATAATAAAATTAAGCCAATAATATTTCTTAATGTTTATGTCGAAGTGAATAGATGTTTATTCCCTGCCTTTAAACTGAACATATTTTTATGAATTCTGTATTTTCATCCATTAAAGCACAAATAAATTTACAATTGTTAGTATTTTCCATTTTAAATCCTTCAAGTCATTTGAACATGGCGTCCATTCACTGTGTTCTCCAACATTATGAAAAGAAAATGAACTCTTTATCCGTTTGTTGTCTCCCAGTATTTGCTCTGTGTGTCGTGGATTTTAGTGGACCTGTGTGGACAGTGGACACCTGTCTCCTCAACAATACAGCAGACGACAGGGATACATGATGACCTGATGAGACCTCTGTGACCCCGCCGGCTCCCCCAGGCACAACAAGTGAGTCTCAATAGATTCTTTGTCTTTCTGTCCACAGAGCCTGATGTGTTTGATTTATTGTTGTGTATTTGATTTAGTTCAGTAGGGAATAATGTAAATAAAGATGTGTATGCTTGTTGCTTGTACAGGGATTATAAAAAAAAAAAACCACTGATGTTGTGAATATGTCTCATTTAATTGTTTTATGGTCATTTGAAAGGACACAGCGTCCCCTGCAGGCTCCATCAACACAAAACAAGAAAAACATCCGTCACTTTAGAATATTTTTACCTGGATGACTGAGCATTTATCAAGATATTTTTCAAGGGAACTTTGTTGAGCTTTGGTTTCAACAGATTTCTAAAGAGGTATATTATACTGCCTTATGTAGTAATGGGAGTTTGGGCTAAAACTTTCATGAGAAGACAAAAGATTTTTGGTTAAAACTCCAAATTCACGATTTAAAAAAAAAATCATTTTAAAACAATTAAATCTGCTTTAAGGACAATCTGTTGCTTTATAGATGAAATGCTTTAATTAACTTTTGATCTGATGGAAGTCAGTCTGTCTGTGTGATTTTGTGAACGGACTTTCATTCAAACAGCTTTATTTTCTTTAAGGTGGATTACAGGAATCACTCTCGTCTCTAGTGGGTGTTTTTATATTTTAAATTGGGACACACAGACTAAACACTAAACACTTGCCTATTAATATGCATCCAGATTTTAATTCAAAATCTTACTTCTAACCTACAAAGCCCTCAACAACCTAGCTCCATCTTATATTCGAGATCTTATTTATTTATTTATTTATTTATTAACCTTTATTTAACCAGCTACCCACTGAGCAGCCGTGCTGTCAAATTGTTATTGTTCCATATTTTCCTAACAGAGCACTTCACTCTCAGACTGCAGGCTTACTCATGGTTCCTAGAGTTTGGAATGGGAAGATCTTTCAGTTATCAGGCTCCTCTCTTGTGGAACAAACTTCCAGTTTCTGTCCATGAGGCTGACACATTGTCCAGTTTTAAGACTTTCCTTTTTGATAAATCTTATAGCACTTTGAGATTTTTATTAATGAAAAGTGTGGTATAAATTGAATTTATTATTATTATTATTATTATTAGTTAGGGTTGGCTTGTTATGCTGCAGATGACAAGCAGACAAATTGACCTAAATACTTTAAATTAATTGTTAAAATTGAATAGTTTTCATTTGATATTATTTCTATCTTAATGTGATTCTTGATCTGCCATTGTGTATCTATTCCTCCTTCTTGTTCCTCTCACACCCAGCCGGTCGAAGCAGATGACCGCTTGGGCCTGGTTCTGCTAAATGTTTCTTCCTCATGAGGGAGTTTTTCCTTTCCACTGTCGCCTTCATGCTTGCTCAAGATGAGTCTGTGATGGAGTTATATTCAAAGCAGTCTGCTCCTCAGATAAATAATGTTAAATAATAATGTTTATATACCTGTATATGAATGTTTCTGTTCAGTGCCCTGAGATGACTTCTGTTGTGACTTGGAGCTATATAAATAAACTGAATTGAATGGTAACAAATGAAGTTATTATTAGTCATTATAAAGCGCTTATTACGTATACGAGTTTTAAACTAAGATCATTTTATTTTTTTTACCTGGATTATTGAGCATGAACTTTGATGTTTTGAACCACTTTGTCCATGGCTGCCTCAGAGGAGTTGAAGAGGGAGAGGGTGGACTCCAGAAACCATCTTATCACCATCAAACTGGTTGGTCCACTATGATAAATAGTGAGTGTGCTACTTGTGGGACTGAGTTTGTTGTGGCTCCTCAGGCTGATGAAGTCCTTTGGATGAAAGACGAAACGTTTCAACACAAAGAAACAGTCCAGAGGACGTTAACTTTGTTGGAAGATCTTATCTTGAGAAACAACAGCTGTTAGGCTTGGAAGTAACATGGAAGCATGTGTTGAGAATGTCTACCAAAATTCAGCTCAATATTTGTAAAACTGAAGGAGTTGGAGCCTCTGTGTTTAATAAAGTCCTTCAGCTGTAACAGTCTTCTTGAAAAGGCTGCTCCAAACGTTAATCAGTTTTAGACAATCATCTACTGATCAGTTTTTGAGGGTTTCATTAAAATGTGTCCAGTAGTCCATGATGTATTTTAATCACAGACACAAACAGGTAATGCTAAAGTTTTCAGCAAAGGTCTTGTGTAATTTGTAGAGTTCACAGTGTATTAGATCCCTCTGGCCTACGACCACACATTAAATGAGCCCAGTAGCTGTAAAATTGACAGTTAGTGCCATTTTTGTGTTTGCTGAGGCTGATTGAGAGTGTCGGCCATCTTAAACCAGGTTGGCTTTAAAAGTTAATCAGTTGTAGATCATCCAATACTTCTGAGAGTTTCATTAAAGCTGAAATATGTCACTAAATGTATGAATGCATTTGAGCCCGTATGCGTAATTTTGACTCTTTGTGGGTTTGAGGAAAATCCGCAAAAAAATAGCAACCAAATAGTTTTATTAAAAATGATTGACGTCATCTGTTGTATAATCATTTAAAGAACAACATAAAGATAGCATTCACTTCCAACACTTGCTCTTGTCAAGGGCGGACGTCTTCTCCTCCTCTCCCTCTCTGCTTCGCTCTGCTCCGTCCTGTCTGTGAAACTGCTTTAGAGCCTCTCTGCTACAAATCTTCTGAATC
>JBBPBX010019031.1:0-26286 GCA_038048925.1 Garcialebias charrua
TTGGATCTCTACACCATCCTCTACGGTAGGAAGTGTGAGTCTGCCCCCCTTTTGTTTGAGGAGGGGTCCTCAAAATCTGTAACAATGAAGTCCAAGTGACTGTCAGCGTGTTGTAGACTGTCACCTTGTGGGCTCAGATGTCCTTGAACCAAGACTTCACTGAAAGCTTGGCTGTATGCCGAATTACCTGTCCCACAGGACAGTACAGCGTCATCGGTGTGGGACCCTTGGATCTCCACACCTTCCTCTACCTGTGGTAGGAAGTGGTCAGGGAGTGCTGAAGGTGTCAGCTCGCAGAGGAGGTCCTCGTGATGGGCCAGAGTCTGGTCCAATTGTTGAGTCTCCTCTGTCTCACCTGTACATGAAGGATCACTTACCGGGTCTGTGGTCTCGGTTGGGGAATCCTTTTTTACCTCAGCGGTACCTGCTGTTAGACAGTCAGTGTCCTGACCTTGGGGAGGTACCACGAATGGCAGCGGACTGCTCACTGTGGCCCACATTGTCTGATTGCCATAATTTATAATCGCTTCAAAGCGATTTATAAAATCTTGGCCAACCACAAATGGAGCCCGGAGTGAGTCAAGTTCAGACACATATACCGGGTGGTATAGTGACATCTCGCCAATCTGCATGTGAACCATGGCTATTAGGGTTGTTCTCGTCTTTGCGAGGCCCAGTTGCTTACCATAAGTGTATTTCACAAAGGGTATTTGCCTGTCAACATCGTTAGCGGCGGTCCTTAGCTCCTCAAACAGTTCGGCTGACATGGTAGACACGTCTGAGCCGCTAACCAGGAGCGCTTCTTGCGCGAGGACCCCTTCCAATGTGAGTGGCAGGTAAGCTCTCTTAGCTATCCCCCTTTTTATAAAGTTACACAGAAACCGTTCAGGTTTTTCCACACGTTTCTGTGTACGTGTGACTCTGTCTGTGTAATCGTCGTCGCCGTCAGCATCATGATGGCTGTCTGCCTCATGGCCTTCAGGATGTGGATTTTCAGCAATTTGTTTGCTGTCAGCCTCTGGACTTTCAGGACGCTGATCATCAGCAATTTGTTTGCCGTCAGCGTTCATGTCAGTGTTGACGTTGTTGTTGTCAACTGTGTGCACTGAGTCGTTGCAAAAGGCAGTGCTGCGCGTCGCTTCGTCAGGTGGAACAACGTTGTTTGTGTTATCATCAAGGACAACGTCATACGTTGTGTCAGCTTGGTCAACCACTGTAACATTCAAATCATTTGACAAACAAACCACATCCTCAGTCACGTCCTCGCGCGGAGGCGCCGTTTCCATAATCTGGAGCATGTGTGACTCATTGCATGTCTCGAACTGTGCAGTTCGAGGGGCAGGGGCAGGAGGGCCGCTTCTCGGGGGCACATGTCGGGACAGACCATTTTTCAAAGGGTCACGGTTCCCAGACATCAACTTCTCTCGAAGTTCACCCACTGTGAGACCTAGGTGAGAACTCTTTTGGTTCGATCTGAACCATCTTGGTTCATCTAGAGAGCGAACACCTGCCTTTTGTGGTTCATTGCTCATCACAGGGTTTTCAACCTGTAGTTTGTTATCATGAGGATTCTGTTCACTCTCGCACTCTAAAGGAGAGGAAACCTCTTCTAATGTCTGCGAGTGGGATGTGACCTTATGACCTGTACAAATCTCTGATGGTATCCTAGGTTGTATTTCGGCCTCAAAAACTGTCGCAGCATATTGTTTTATCACTTCCATGGAATCTTTTTTGCAATCAACCAGAAAACGAACACATTTCATTTGAAAAGGCATAAGATTCAAAATGAAAAGACGTTTAAACTCCACATTTTCCTCTAATCCAGGGACAGTTTTGTCCTTTGTGCAAGCAGAGAGGAGCCTGTCGTAAAACACCAGGGGATGTTCACCTGGTTCCTGTAGGACGTTCTTAGCAGCTAAGTAATTAGCATACGATGAGGCAGATTCCCCCACTTTGCGGGAAGCACGGGCAGGAATCCCAAGGCCCCCACGCATCCATCTAGGATAGATAGGAGAGGAGGCCCCCTCAGGTGGTTCACCTGTTTGAACGTCCATCTTTGTACTGATGTTCTGTGAAAAATCAAGTAACGTGGGTCTTATTTCACAGGGTGCAGTCTCACCATGTGATGTCGACCTATGAGATGACCATCAAGGTTGGCTAGTTTTGTGTGATTTTTTGTGAAAAACCAAGACAAAAGATGCCTCCTGTGTGTTATTTTAAACTTGCAGTTTAAAAACACAGGGACAGAGAGCTAGTTTTGCACAGAATTGATGATAAAAGTGTCAAGGCTTATCAAAAACAGACATGTCTGTATTAAATCTGTGTAACTGTTCTGCCATCAACATTTGATTATACGTGAAAACCAAATGAAAGGGTGCTGTGTGTACAATATTCTCAAAATGTTTCCCGTATAAAACAGGAACATTCAACATGTACAAATTACAGGAAGACTGCGTCTTCTAAAGTAACCAGCAGGGGGCACAGCGCTGGAAATGAGTTTATCACAGCGACTGTAATTTCTCTATCTGACCGCTATAGAGGCGCTGTTATCACCCGTGAGCGAAGCTGCAGCTTCAATCATCCACAGACGTCTATCAACGTATCAAAAGCATTAATCAGACAGATCGAAAGTTTTCACGTGACAAACTCCAGAACCCCAGTCTCACAAAAATGAAATTATGTGAGCAAAAGCGGTTGAACCGTGAAACCTTTTAAACTGCGGTTAAAAGAAATAAGGTCGGTCCCCATAAAACCGGCAAAATCGGTGTCACGTGACCTGGTCACATGGCGATCGGCAGTCTCAGAGCAACCGACTCAATCCACCCATTAAACTCACAAAAACACCGCGTTTAAACAGTCTTTTCAATGACAGTAATGGACAAACAAGCACGGAAACTCATCTGGGACAAGCAGCTGTGAAGTGAAAGTTGACGAGGAGCGGGCTTCACCCACCGCGCAAGCGTCAACACTCATGCCTGGTACCCACTGCCCCCGCTGTCGGGCGGCTGAAGCGGCCGGTTTACATTCAAAGTCTATTGAGGAGACGCGTCGAGTCACGGCGAACCAGGAAGCGGCGCGATTCGAGTGATCGAAGCGGCGCGGCGGCAGCCTTCACGGGCACGCGCGCGTCCGCCGTCGAGCCGCCGACGTCCCAAATGTTGATCTCTGGCGGCTCGACGCATCCGGCAAACAGTCGGGAGAGCCTCGCTATCTGATTACACAACCACAACGGGACTTTTGTTGGACTTTTTAAACTTACCGGATCGACCCTCCATGAATTGGAACCAAACTCCGGTAATAAACGTGGCATTTTTACAGTTGCTGCTGACAGGCTGCTGTTCTCTCCAGTGTAGATCACCCCAAACATAAAAAAAACGTTTTATCTCATCAAAGACCGTCGGAAGTGCAGTCAACACAACAACTGAACCCGGAAAACAAGCTAGAGACCCCTCCCTCTGCTGCCCCCTAGTGGGCGTCATCAGACGGTCTTCAGTGGCCAGTGGGACCGTGACCAGCGGCCAAAAGGGGACGGCAGGCGCGTTTCGAGTTGTGCAGTGGGGACCAGGCATTACAGCGTAATCGACCAATCACAGCGAAGACAGAAACGTAGTTCTAAAACCCAAGCGTTCATGGGAAATTGTGTCTTCCAAACCTAACGCCGCCCACGTGCGACGTGCCGTTCGAGCGGTGTGTTCACGGACCTGCGGTCGGTCGAACAAAAGCGTGTAACGGACTTTTCAACGTTCTAAAACAGTCATAAATATCGCAAAACACCGCGGTAAAGCCAGTCTTCGACGATATCACGTGCATAGAACTCAAACAACACAAATAAACCGTCAGAAATGTGTGCAAAAATGAATCTGACAACCAGAGTCTACAGAAACCAACGTTCTTGAACACGACACACAATGGACCAATCATAGCGTTTTAAGCAGCCATCTTGTCCCGGTACCGTTTAGCTTAGCCCGATCCAAAGTCCTAGACACTCTTTCACAAAATAAATGTATTTTTACACCGCAGAAAATTCTGTAAACGAGCTCAAACACATCCAGGCTAACTCCCCACGCCCTCCAGAGAAGGCAGTACGCTAACTGAGTACAACAACGGACTTTACGTCACTCGGAACCGGATCGCGGTCCGGCCCAAAAGCTGAGTGGGATCACCCGAACCTCAAGCAAACACGTCGTAACAGAAAAAGGCACTTAATGGAGCATCATATGTGTGAAACAGACGTTTAACAGTAAATCGCAGACGTAATAAAATGAAGCAGAGGTGACACGGCGGTCACAAAACGAAAAAATGCATGCAGCCTCGCGACACGTAATGAAACGTCTCACAAAAACAAACATCCATTCATCCGCAGCTCCAAAACACACGTTCAAAAGTGAAAGAAAAGAATAATTCTAACGGGAAAACGCACCAGACAATGCACTATTAGCAATCTCTGAGACACTCACCAGCCAAAACCACTCTATAAGTCCACAACAGGATGCAAACTATGCCAACAACACTGCGACAATAAGCTACAAAAACAACTTATCAATTTAATATTTCAGCAGACCGTACGCGGGCCACCATTAAATGTAACAATATAGGAGTTATTCGTCAGTTTACTGACTTACCTATAGTTTTAGGTGCGCATCGTTGAGCAGACTTTTATCTGCACAAACATGCCACCAATTCACGGG
Source organism: Garcialebias charrua (assembly GCA_038048925.1). Lineage (NCBI taxonomy): Eukaryota > Metazoa > Chordata > Actinopteri > Cyprinodontiformes > Rivulidae > Garcialebias > Garcialebias charrua. The sequence goes on from JBBPBX010019031.1 coordinate 4,689, forward strand.
GTCTCAACTTTTTCAGATTAAATCAACAAATCTAACGATGTGATTAGCCAGAAATGTAATTTCACAGGAGACTTCAATTTATATTGGTCTACCAGAAAATAGACCTTTTATTGAAACTATCACAAGAATTACATTAAACATTTGTATCGATATTAGCTCTGATTTAATAACTACGTTGACAAGAATTCAAATTAAAACAAACAGACAGTTTAAACTTAACTGTTGGCACATTACTTGACAGATTAAATGCTTATGAAAAATAAGAAATAGGAGGAAGGAGTACTGGAAGCTAAGTTAAGCTAAAGTTGGTTACTTTGAACCAGACTGGGTGACACCTTTTTCCCACACGAGCAGACTGCTGGGCTCCCGCACGCTCAAACACACCACGGCTCGTTACCTGTTGAAGGTTCGTCTCTTGGAGACAAGAGTGGAGAAGTTTGTGGACACACACGTGGATGGGTTTGTCCAGTGGCCGTCCAGTTGAACTTCAGCGTGAGTGTGCTGATTCACGATACGAGGAACTCGCCTCCCTCGGCAGGAAACAACGGTCAAGCGCACAGACTGATTTTCAAAATAAAACTTTAGAAAACAAATTCTTCCAGAAATGAGTGAATGGATCAAAGTAAGGCTTTACTATGATTCCAGCTGAGACGTGGGTCGTTGACACATGACCGGGCCGTCTCCAGCTTTCCCCGAGGAGAGAAGCAAGTTGTCAGTTCGTTCTCCTCCAAACACTAACTAGAAAATGCAGGAAGTGCCCATTATATGGGAGGCGGGATCTGACCCACCTCCTAAATGACTACTGGCTGAACTTAACAAAATAAGAGATGGAAGTTTAATTCCATAGGCAGAAAGACTCTTGACGGACAACAGGAAAACTGTTTACATAAACGACCAGGTGGACTGTCCTGTTGAGTCTAGCTTGAAGACAAAACAAGAGAAGGCAGAGAACAGCTCTTACCCTGACTTCTGCCTTAGCGACAGAGTCTGCTTGCTCTTGCAGAAATAAAACCAGCAGAAGGTCACAGTCATGCAAGTAACAGATCATCATTGAAATGACAAAAAGTATACTGTTTGATCAATTCTGAATTAACACACATTAAAGAGAAAGTTCAATCTGATTAATTAGTGTCCATTAATTCAACATTATTGTAACAAAATATAGTGTCCACTTGTCTCCTTGAGCTCCAAGCAAGTGTAACACTGAGAGTTTCAGAGAGGTGTGAACCCTAAAATATCAGAGACGAGGTGTATCACTACAATAATAATAATGAATTTAATTTATAACGCACTTTTCATTAATGAAAATCTCAAAGCGCTACAAAGTGCAACAGATTAAATGTCAATAAAACAAGTAATAAAACAAGTAAAATCAATAACAGTATCAACTAAGATCAAAGATAGAATCATGAGGAGGCAGAGTATGCTCGGTTAAAAAGAAAGGTCTTCAAGCCGCTCTTAAAGTCAACCAGTGACTGTGGGGCTCTCAGGCAGTCAGGAAGAGAGTTCCACAGGCGGGGGGCAGCCACACTGAAAGCCCGGTCTCCCATGGTCCTTAATTTGGTTCTCGGAATGTGAAGGAGATTACTGTTCTGTGACCGCAGAGACCGGGTGGATGAATATGGAATAAGAATGTCCTTTAGATAATCTGGTGAAGTTCCGTGTAAGCATTGATGTGTAATGAGAGCAGTTTTGTACTGATGGTGTAGGTGTAGAACTGCGTTCAGGGTGGAAAAAAGAACTTGGGGGTTGTGGGAGTTGGAGACAATTATATCAGAAAATAATTTAGATTTAGCAGCTTTAACGGTTTTCTGATAGTGACGCCAACTCTCCCTTAACATTTGAAACTAAACCTGCAGCCTGTCCTTCCTCCACCTGCGTTCCGCCCTCCGACACGGCTGTCTAATGGCTTGAGTGACGTCATCCAGCCATGGCTCTGATTTACGTTTCGTTTTTATGGTTTTAAAGGGAGAAACACGGTCCAGAACATTTAAACAGACAGGGTTAAACTGAGAGGTTAGCTCCTCGGTAGAAGGGGACACCAGGAGCTGTTTGATCGTCTCATGTCTTTATGTGTCCCTATGATGGACTGAAGACCTGTCCAGGGTGTGCCCCACCCCTCGCACAGTGATTGCTGGACATGGGCACTGGCGAACACCGTGACCCAAAGTGGAAGCAGCGGGTAAAGATAATGGATGGATGGATAGTTGAAATGTACTTATGGTGAAAATTACAGACCTCTCTCATCTTTCTAAGTAGGAGAACTTGCACAATCAATGGCTGATTAAATACTTTTTTGGCCCACTGTATGTATGTCTATGGTTCAGAGGGCCTGACTTAACTTTGTTAGATTTTTCTTGCTGGATTATTGAGCAGCTCTCTCTTCACCACGACAGACCGGTACAGCGCCCGCTTCACTGCGGACGCTGCACCTATCCGCCTATCGATCTCACGCTCCAGTTTTCCCTCATTCGTGAACAAGATCCCGAGATACTTAAACTCCTCCACTTGGGGCAGGACCTCCTCCCCGACCCGGAGAGGGCATGCTACCCTTTTCCGGCTCAAGACCATGGCCTCGGATTTGGAGGAACTGATCCTCATCCCGGCCGCATCACATTCAGCTGCAAACCGCTCCAGCGAAAGCTGTAGATCACGAGCTGATGAAGCCAATAGGACCACATCATCTGCAAAAAACAGAGAAGCGATTCTAAGGCCACCAAAACGGATCCTCAACACCTTGGCTGCGCCTAGAAATTCTGTCCATAAAAGTTATAAACAGAATCGGTGACAAAGGGCAACCTTGGCGGAGTCCAACTCTCACCGGAAACGAGCCTGACTTACTACCTGCAATGCGGACCAAGCTCTGACACCGGTCGCAGTGAAGCGGGCGCTGTACCGGTCTGTCGTGGTGAAGAGAGAGCTGAGTCAAAAGGCAAAGCTCTCAATTTACCGATCGATCTACGTTCCCACCCTCATCTATGGTCATGAGCTTTGGGTTATGACCGAAAGAACAAGATCTCGGATACAAGCGGCTGAAATGAGTTTTCTCCGCAGGGTGGCTGGACTCTCCCTTAGAGATAGGGTGAGAAGCTCAGTCATCCGGGAGGGACTCGGAGTAGAGCCGCTGCTTCTCCACATCGAGAGGAGCCAGTTGAGGTGGCTCGGGCATCTGGTTAGGATGCCTCCTGGACGCCTCCCTGGTGAGGTGTTCCGGGCATGTCCCACCGGGAGGAGACCCAGAGGAAGACCCAGGATACGCTGGAGGGACTATGTTTCTCGGCTGGCCTGGGAACGCCTTGGGATTCCCCCAGAGGAGCTGCTCCAAGTGGCTGGGGAGAGGGAAGTCTGGGCCTCCCTACTTAGGCTGCTACCCCCGCGACCCGACCCCGGATAAGCGGAAGAAAATGGATGGATGGATGGATGGATTATTGAGCATGAATCAGTATAACCTCACAGATGAGTTTTTCAGTCTGTTCCTTGCTACTGTAAATATTGTGAACTGTGAGAAGAAGTCAATGTATGATGAGTTTCATTTCCATATTGTGGTGAAATAGGCAGACAAATGTCCTTCAGTTTGGACAGCTGGAACCTGTTGAGCAACGTCCTCCTGACATGTCTGAACCATATAAGCTCCTGCAGCCTGTCAGAAGATAGAAACTCAACAAGTGTTGGTTGATCAGATGGTTGGTCAATCGCTTGACCAACCATCTGATCACCATCAAACTGGTTGATCCACTATGTGAAGGTGTTTTAAGTATAGACTTTACTATATGTAAGACTGAGTTTGTTGTGGCTCCTCAGACTGATGGAAGTATTTTGGATGAAAGATGAAATGGTGGTGAGGAGGAGAGGCCATGGAGAATGACTTCCATATGGTTTCGAGGTGATTCTGTTCCACCATCCGGCATCTCAGCCGAGGGAAGCGGTACACCACCAACACTATTTATAGTGGGGTTGGTGTGCTGCTGATCTCAACTCGGGATGTTGTGGGTCGGTGGGCAGAATACTTTGAAGACCTCCTCAATCCCACTGGCAGGTCTTCCACTGAGGAAGCGGAGCCTAGTGACTTTGGGTTGGGCTCTCCAATCTCTGGTGCTGAGGTCACTGAGGTGGTTAAAAACTCTTCGGTGGCAGGGACCCGGGGGTGGATGAGATTTGCCCGGAGTTCCTTAAGGCTCTGGATGTTGTGGGGTTGTGTTGGCTTACACGACTCTGCAATATTGCTTGGAAATCAGGGGCAGTTCCCTTGGATTGGCAGACTGGGGTGGTGGTCCCCCTATTCAAAAAGGGGGACGTAAAGTGTGTTCGAACTACAGGGGGATCACACTCTTAAGCTTCCCTGGTAAGGTCTATTCGGGGGTTCTGGAGAAGAGGGTCCGTCGGATAGTCGAACCTCGGATTCAGGAGGAGCAGTGTGGTTTTCATCCTGGTCATGGAACACTGGAACAGCTCTACACCCTCAGCAGGTTCCTGGAGGGTGCGTGAGTGTTTGCCCAACCAGTCTACATGTGCTTTGTGGACTTGGAGAAGGTGTTCGACCGCGTCCCTCGGGGAGCCCTGTGGTAGGTACTCTGGGAGTATGGGGTACCAGGCCCTTTGATACAGGTTGTTGGGTCCCTGTACAACTGGTGTCAGAGCGTGGTCCACATTGCAGGCAGTAACTCAGGCTCATTTCCAGTGAGAGTTGGACTCTGCCAAGGTTGCCCTTTGTCACCGATTCTGTTCATAACTTTTATGGACAGAATTTCTAGGTGCAGCCAATGTTCCCTCTAAGCTGCACGCGTGCACAATTGCGCACTACCCGCACATTCTCAGCACACAATAAAATCTTTGCGCGCATCCAAATAGGGTCAGCCCACCGGTCCGCCTCAACTTAAAATGATTGATGGACAGCGATTACATCCAATCACATTGAAGCTCACGTTGTTTTGACCAATCATTAACAGGAAGGCGGGTCTTAGAACAGCAAGCAAGTTTGTATGCAGCTTCGCAGTCAGATCATGCAGAAGATGGAGTTTTTCACACCGGGACAGGTACGTGGGTCAATTAGTGTTAAAACTACAGATTTTAAATCTCGTTGTTAGGTCAAGTAAAATCAGAGGTATGATAAATAATCCACACCACGTCTTTTATCTGAATAAAGTCAAATATCAAGCGCGTTACAGCGAGAAGCTGCACACTCGCACACACACCACCGCTGAACACATAAACAATCCCCGTCCTTTCTGAAGGAGGAAGTTATTTGTCAAGCACCAAATCTGCAGGAAAAATAAGAAAAAGATGCAGAAGTTGAATGGAGGTCAGTGCACGATAAAGTCACGTGATAAAGAGGAAGAGCAGAACCAGGCCAGGTGTGCAGAGGAGCAGGTCCAGAACCAAGCATCAGTTTCTGAGCTCTGCAGATGTTGACCCAGGGACCAAGGAGGAAAATACACTTTTTAAAAACTTACAGTAAAATAAATATTTTGTCAATAAAAAAAATACAGTAATGTGGAGATTTTAAACAAAAACCCTACAAGCATTAAAATAAAAATCATCTAAATTAGATACTGTATATTTATTTGAGGCTGACAGTTTAATTAAGAAGGTTGATTTTCCCTCTGAGGAACATGAATAAATAAAGTTAAAGGGTTAAAACGTCTAATTCAAATAAAATAATAAAGTCTGTAGTTAAATAAAACTGGTTTTTGAGCTGCATGCATTCAGCTGGGAGCTGCAAAATCACTTATATTAAAAGCAAACTCATGGAAGTTGCTGCTGTAATCTGATTCTTTTAATAAGCCATGTAACTTTCTATGATCCCAGATTTATAACAGGTGTGTGGCCATAGTGCGCACGTCCTGATGTTGCTCATAGTGGTCCTCAGTGTGCTCAGAGAGCTTGTGTGTATGCCCAGACACATGAAAAATTAGAGGGAACATTGGGTGCAGCCAAGGTCTTGACGGGATCCATTTTGGTGGCCTTAGGATCGCTTCACTGTTTTTTGCAGATGATGTGGTCCTATTGGCTTCATCAGGTCGTGATCTACAGCTTTCGCTGGAGCGGTTTTCAGCAGAGTGTGACGCGGCCTGGATAAGGATCACCTCTTCCAAATCCGAGGCCATGGTCTTGAGCCGGAAAAGGGTAGAGCGCCCTCTCCGGGTCGGGGAGAAGGTCTTGCCCCAAGAGGAGGAGTTTAAGTATCTTGGGGTTTTGTTCACAAATGAGGGAAAAATGGAGCATGAGATCGATAGGTGGATACGTGCAGCATCAGCAGTGAAGCAGGCGCTGTACCGGTCTGTTGTGGTGAAGAGAGAGCTGAGTCAAAAAGCAAAGCTTTCAATTTACCGGTCGATCTACATTCCTACCTTCATCCATGGTCATGAGCTTTGGGTTGAGACCAAAACAATGAGATCTCGGATACAGGCGGACAAAATGAGTTTTCTCCGCAGTGTGTCTGGGCTCTCCCTTAGAGATAAGGTGGGAAGCTCAGTCATCCGGGAGGGACTCGGAGGTAGAGCCGCTGCTTCTCCACATCGAGAGGAGCCAGTTGAGGTGGCTCGGCATCTGGTTAGGATGCCTCCTGGACGCCTCCCTGGTGAGGTGTTCTGGGCATGTCCCACCGGGAGGAGACCCAGAGGAAGACCCAGGACACGCTGAAGGGACTATGTTTCTCGGCTGGCCTGGGAACGCCTTGGGATCCCCCCGGAGAAGCTGGCCCAAGTGGCTGGGGAGAGGGAAGTCTGGACCTCCCTACTTAGGCTACTACCCCCGCAACCCGACCCCGGATAAGTGGAAGAGAATGGATGGATGGATGAAATGTTTCAACAAAAAGAAACCATCCACAGGGCTGCCAACACTCACGCAATGACCGTGAGACACACGCATTCGAGGGGTTTCACACGCTCTTACGCCGAGAACTGACAAACGTCAAAATCTCAACTCCGTTCCACTTCCATATCGGGAAAATAGCCTCCTCCACCTCCGCTGTTCCTGGCGTCCATTCCAGCGTACTTACAACGCAACGCGACCACGTTGCCTCGCAACAAGCGACGCAGAAGACGCGGAACGAGGGCAGGCATACTGGTGAGGTTTAAAAAGTATCTCTCGTCTCACAACACGCCGACGGCTGACTTACCTCCTGAATTCAGCGTCTTTGATGTCCGCCGTTCCTTCGCTCGCCGCCACAGATGCCTTGTTGCTATCAATCATGACGCCAGCGATCAGTATCCATCTTGTCCCCCGGTGAGGACTGTGAAGCGAGGCTGCGTTAAACAGAACCTCCGCCCGCTCGCTCGAGCTGAGAGTGACGTAACTGGCTGCGTTCCAACCCGTGCAGCACTGTTTAACGCCAGATCGATCACAAATAAAACTTTTATATTAAGTGATTTGATCTCCACTCATCGTCTGGATCTGTTTTTGATTACTGAAACCTGGCAGAAATCTGGAGACAACAGCTGCTTCTCTGAGCTTCTTCCAAATGGCTACTCCCACCTGAGCGCACCGCGTGGGTCTGGAAGAGGGGGAGGGCTCGCTGCTGTGTTCAATGAGGAGGCGTTCAAGTGCCGCATGTTGCCTCAGAAAAATTACAACAGTTTTGAAAGCATGCTTTTTGTGCTGGAATCTGCTAAACCTCTACTGTGTGGCCTCTTTTATAGGCCTCCACAACACAATAAAAACTTTCTCAGTGAGTTTTCAGAACTACTGGCTGACCTACTGCCAAAGTTTGACTCTTGGCTTTTCTGTGGAGACTTCAATGCACACATCTGCTGCCCAAGTAATCAGCTTGGATGTGAGTTTCAGGACCTCCTGGACTCTTTTAACCTGTCGCAGTCGGTCTCGGGGGCCACGCACAGTCAGGGTCATACACTCGATTTAATTATCTCCCACGGCCTTCAAATACCTACTGTGGAGATCCTGGACACCTGTATTTCAGACCATTTTCCCATCTTATTTGAATTTTCCACCCCTCCTGCACCGAAGGCTGTTCTCCCAGCACGTCTCTGCCGCTCCATCACCCCATCCACCCCAAGTCAGTTCACTGATGCCTTCAAGAGCACGGACTTTTGCTCTGCTATCAGCCTGGACCCATCTCTACATCCTGAGGACTTCATCACCTCCTTCCATCACACCTGCACAACGATCTTGGACTCCATCGCTCCTCTCAAACAGGCATCTTCAAAAAACAGACCTTCACCATGGCTCAACGAAACGACGCGAGCTCTTCGACAACGTTGCAGAAAAGCAGAGCGAAAATGGAGGCACGACCGGCTTCATGTATCTCAGGGAATACTGAGAGACTGTCTCTGTGATTATCATAATGCTGTGAAACAGGCCAAGTCACAGTACCTCTCCAATTTAATCACCACCAGCTCCAACCGGCCGAAGACGCTATTCAACACACTCCAGTCTGTTATCAATCCATCTGTCAATGTTCTGAAAACTGCCACACAGTCTACCTGTGACGACTTTCAGAGCTACTTTGTCAACAAAATAGACTCTATCAGGCAGAACATTGTCAGTTCATCCAACACCATCCAGTCTTGTGCGTCTGCAATAACCACAGCTGTTTTTGACCAGTTCGACCTGGTTTCACTGCCTAACCTCACCAAGGTGGTTCAGCAGATGAAACCAACTAACTGTTCTCTGGACATCATTCCGTCAAAAATGTTCAAACAGTCCTTTGATGTAATTGGTCCTTGTGTTTTGTCATTCATTAACAACTGTCTATCTTCAGGTTTTGTGCCATCTGCTTTCAAACATGCTGTGGTCAGGCCTCTTCTCAAAAAACAAGGCTTGGATCCTACAGCTCTCTCTAATTTCAGGCCAGTTTCCCATCTGTCATTTCTATCAAAGGTCCTAGAAAAGATTGGCCCTCATGCACGAAAATGTTCGTATTGTTATCCTAAATTCCTCCTACTTTTGTTCGTACGAAGCGTTCGTACGAACATGCCACGTCAGATCCAACAAAGTCTTCTATCCCCAGGAAAAGCGTGTAAACGGGCTGCTTAAAGTTGATGGATCCCACCTGTTCTACTCACCTGCGCGTGCTCGCGGGAATGTAATTTACATAATTTCCACCCCTCAAAACACCATATAAGGCCACGCTTCCTGCCTTCAGGCAGCAGGAAGTGTCCATTCATTCAAACTCAAGAAGTAAAAGGAGGAACTTCACGCGTTCGGAGATCTGCTCTCAGTGGCGCTGTGGCTACCCCCCACCCCCCACCCCCCCGCAAGTGTCGGATGGTGAAATATCTTTAATTTTAGTGTACTGTGTTACAGTTTCACTTATTCAGAAGAGCTGTGGCGCACCGCTACCCCACCCCCCCCGCAAGTGTCGGATGTGTTTTTCAACAGAAGCATTTTAAATTGTCTCGAAACTACAGTTAACATCATATTAATATTGTAGTGCATATGTTTTGTGTCCCGTGGGTCGTACAGTATCAGAAATCAAGAATAAATGGTTTGATCTGAAATTGGCTTCAAACAAACATCTCACCGCAGCACGGACAGGAGGTGGTCAGGAGATGGTGGACAATAAATGCCACGCTGCAAGATGCCAACATGTTTTGCAGCACAAATGATGCGCGCACCTCCTGGTCAGCGCGCCTCCTGGTCAGCGCGCACTGGTCGACAGGGCGCCTCCTGGTCAGGGCGCAACCACATTCTGCAGGTTATATTTCGGATCAGATATAATAATCTATTGCTCTGATGGTGTTTGGCACAGCAGTCCAGCATGAAGATCAGTCTTAATTCGTACTTGTTCTGCGGCGGTGTATGGGAATTTTATGTACCTGGGTGTTAATATGAGGAGCGGCTTTGATGACCAAGGGGAGCGCACGACTCACTGAAGCCTGCGCGACACACCAGACAAATTAAACCTAAAATTATAATTCTAATTCAAACAGAATAACCTATTGTCAAGAATAATTATGGTGCGTGAATATTTTAAACCCAAAATATTTTCTAAATAACGAAATATGAAGTTATTAGTGGAGAAATCCCGTCTGGATGACAGCAGACTGACGCTCCTAAATTATACGACAGGTCCGGACCACTCGTAGATTTTGTTCGTATCTGAAGGAAATCGTAGGATACGAAAACATTGTTGGATGCCACAACTGATCCTTAATCACTCGTACGCACAGGATAAGCACATATCTGTGCGTACGAACGGTTTGTGCATGAGGCCCAATATGTGCAGTTGGATGATGTGAAATCAGATCACTGTACTAATACATGTGGAGTTCCTCAGGGATCAATACTTGGGCCAAAATTGTTCATTTTGTATGTTAACAATTTGGTTAAAGTGTCTGGAGTCACTAAATGCGTTCTTTTCACTGATGACAACTTTTTTTGGTTCTGGAAATAATATTGAACAATTACTGGATTTATTGATGAAGGAGTTTGTTAAAATCCAAAACTGGTTTAGACTTAACAAATTATCATTACATTTGGAAAAAAACAAACTACAGTATGATATTTAGTAATAAAAATAAATCAATTGATATTCCATTTTTAATCGAGGACTCAGTGATTCGCAGAGTCAATGAGGTAACATTTTTGGGTGTTGTTATTGATGATAATCTATCATGGAAACAACATATACATTTGGTTGAAACAAAACTAAATCAATTGCAGTATTTTATAGAGTTAGGTATCTACTAAACGATAAAGCATTGTATTTGTTGTATAATTCAATGACTGTGCCACATTTGATTTATTGTGTTAATATATGGAGAAAAGCATGTAAAAGCAGCACAATGCCTATTTTTATTTTGCAGAAAAAATTGTAAGAATTATAACAAGAAAACATTACTGTCACCCATCTAGTGCATTATTTCATCAGTTGAAATAGTTGAAATTCTATGATTTGGTGGATTATAACATTTTGTTACTTATGTATAGGGCTCATAAAAATACACTACCGTTAAACATCTAAATGTATTTTGTGAAAAGATCAGGCTGCTACAATCTCAAAGGGAAATATGTATTTGTAAAACCGCAATTTAGAATTAGTTTAAAGGGAAGAACTACGGTAATTCAGGGAGTAGGATTGTGGAATAACTTAATGACAGAAATTAAGGAAGCTAAATCAATCCCTGTCTTTAAGAAACTGGTTAAAGTTGAATTGTTAAACAAATATACATAAATGTATTTTTGAGTAATATATATATAATTGAAGGTTGAATGAGTTATTTACTTGTTTTGTTATTATAGAATAATTTGTTTGAATTAGATAAATAAGGAGCAGATTTCACAATATACTTTCTTCATCTGCTACCTTTCATTTTATATTTTACATTTTTTTCTTTTTATATGTCAATTGTTGTATTTCATTATTGTAAAATGGATAAAAATTTAAATTAAATAAAATAAAGTTCCCTTGACATTTTCTTCCCGTTCTTAAGAATTAATACCACTCCTCATCTGTGAGACTAAGGTTTAGATCTGTTTCCCAGGATCTCTTAAGAGACATAACATTAGGATTCAAGGCTGTCATCAACATTCTATAATAAACCGAGGCTTCATGCCCATGACCAAACACCTTTTTTTATATCTTCCAGTGTATTACATACAGGAACAAAAAGAGAGGAACCAAAAGTCTTAATCAATAATGTCTTGATTGTAGATATTTTCAGAAATCTTGTCTGAGTAACTTAAATTCCCTAACCAGTGTTTCAAAGGATTTTAATGAGTCATTCTCATTTAAGTCACCTAATACACATATCCCTTTTTGAAACCAGGACTTCCAAAAAAGGGAGTTTTACCTATGCAGAGCTTGGGGTTATGCCAAACACCGGCAGAGTTATTGAGATGTCAGGGGTGGACGTCTTCTTCTCCCAGCCTTCGCTCCGCTTTGCTCTGTTCTGTCTGTGAAACTGCTGAGAGACTCTCTTCTACAAATGTTCCTAATTATAATTTATGGATTTGGATTTGGTCAGTTGGTCCCTCAACACAATTGATAACATTTCTTTGAAGAGAAGACAGGTGAGCCGATTTGCCCTGCTGGCACACACGCAGCTAGATATCTCATCGACTTGGAAGACTTGATGATGTGTCTATCTCTGCTGTCATTGATGGATTTTAAGGATGCATGTATAATTGGATTCATAATTGGTTACTGCTTTTTGGATTAGGCTGGTTCCTGGTCGATCAACAATCAAGGAAGTCGTTTACAGCAAATTTGGACCCGATCAGGCTGCTTGCCTTATGATGGCTTGGTTTGTGTCTCGAGCACCCAGACTCAAATGCTTTTGGCAGGATGGATTAGATTGGACGTTTCAGAACCAAGTGGGCCGACACAGACTCAAGGTAGATGTCATTAAAGTTCTGCCTGTCCCCAAACCATTCATGTTTATCTGGATTTGGCTCCCTGATTGGCCTTGACAGGCCATCTTATCTTAACTCGCCTGGAAGTTTTGTAAACCTGAATCTCTGCCCTTCCCTCCCCCCAATACCGAGGAATTCAGTAAACTTTTTAGAGGGGCCCAGATGAATAAACATTCTGTCATCATTTCAGGATTCTCTGGATTCGTCCTTGGTCTTCCTCGATACCCCCTGAGTGTATACGGATCTCTCCAGAGGGAACTATTTGAACTGAACAATTTCATCTGAACTCTGCAGTGCCTCTGTGGGTTGTCTCTGGACATGCTCACCATCCTTGCGGCCCCCAACTGCCACCCGCGGACTGTTGCCGTCATTATGTGCTTGTTGTGTGAGATTTTTTTCATTATCACGCAGTTGACTTTCAACCAAAGATTAAAAGCGTGTTAAGATTTTTTTTGTCTCCAAACCCTATGTGTAATTTTGTGACACAGGTTTCACTTGTACATGAGTCTTCGAGGCTCAATGTGATTTATTTGTTTAAATAATGGTTGAATTGAATTGAATTGACTATCCCGAACTGCCGACATAATGTCTATAAGCCTTCTAATGTTGTCAGCTGAGGAGGTGACTCTGAGGACTGAACTAAACTCAGTCTTATAAATAACCCCTTCTCATAGTGGATCAACCAGTTTGCTGCAGACAGTCAGAACTAATGATGGATAAAAATGATGGACGTTTTCTCTTCATTGGCCAAAAGGATGGCCCACAACAGAAAAGCAACATCATCAGGCCAGGACTCTGCTGTCCACACTAATCTGCATGCCAGCAGTCACTCTTTCAGAGGTGTAGGTGTTCACATCCTTCATAGAGAGGGACATTGGTTTGAGAGAGGAGTAAAGGAGGCCATCTTTGTGAAGAGAAACTGTCCATCATTAAACCAGGGCTGCCAACTTTTCAAAAAGCCAAAGAGTGAGAATTTTGTTTGTGTGTGTGTGGGGGGGGGAGGGGGGAAGCGCGGCGGCAGCGCGGCGGCAGCGCGGCGGCAGCGCGGCAACAGGGTTTGATTTTGCTGGTGAGCTTCACCTGCCCTCATCCTGTTGGCTACATCCTACAATAGAAATTGACTGAAAATGACTCCCTACACTCTACTTTATAGATCTGTGTCAGATTGAAAGACTATTTCATGTTTGAATATGTATGGAGGACCGAAACTGACATAATTAGAAATAGAAAGTACACAGCAAAAATGGGAGTGTTAATTCAACTCACAGAGTGTTAAATTTAACACTTTTTCTGAGTTTATATAATCCTCACGGATTTTGAGTTAAAATTACACTTTGAAAAGTGTTAACACTTTAACACTTTAATAGTGTTAAATATTTGACACTATTGGTGTTATTTTATAACACTGTAGAAAGTGCACTTTTAACTCAACATTGTGTTATTCCTTTTCACTCCAAGTGTTAAATTTTTACTTTATACAGTGCTATTTTATGACACAATAAAGTGCATTTTTAACACTAAATTTGTGTTATTCCTTTTCACTCCAAGTGTTAATTTTTACTTTATATATTGCTATTTTATGACACAAAAGTGCATTTTCAACACTAAAATTGTGTTATTTCCTTTCACTTATGTGTTTACATTCACTGATTTGTTTTGCAATACATTACAAGTCACCAAATCTGAAAGTTTTTAGTCATCTGGCATTACGATACATAAACACTTTAAAGTCACATCATAGTTCAAATGTGTTGACCAGCAGTGAGCAAGTAAATAATACATTTCATCCATTTTTTTTATTTATTTAAAAAACAACTTCCCAGCACCATTGGAATTGGCACAAGATCAGGCACAACTGAAACCATTACAAAAAATAATAATGGCACAATAGATTGGCTCTCATCTCCACCATAAGCACTTTTAAGTCAAATGGCTTATAAATCATGAGACATCTGCTTTAACAACATCTTTGTCATTACTTTCAAATACTTTGTAAGCATGAAAATGTTCACTGAAATGGTCAATGACAAGCTTGTTTGCAAGAAACCAGATAACTCCATCAACAACATATATTTTTTCTATTCTGAAAAACACAGGCATTTCATGTTCAATTTCACTGCAAATTATTAGTCCTGCCCTGTACTCTGTCCCACTGATTGTAACCCAGTTAGTTGCATACGGTAAATGTCTTTTGATACAGACTCAACATGCAAAGCTCGAACCAACAAATCACCATAGTCTTCATTGTCCACATTAATACATTTCAATGGTCCATAGTCCAAACATTTTGGATGTGATCTCTCCCAATGATATGCAATGGGCATTTGATGATTTTTTGCAAGAGATTTTGTGATGTTTTTGAGGTTTTCAAGAGTATTTTTTATAAAATTCTGTGTTTTGCCTCAAATCTCATGCTCCACATATGTATTAGTGGTCCAATTAGTGTATCATAAAATGATGTTTCGGGATCAGGTTTTTCCCAGGATACAGCTTTTTGAACAATTCATGATGTTCCATTATCAAATGCTTAAGAAGTACAGTCATGTCAAATGTAACAGATGGAGAAAAAATAATGTTCATAATCTGCAGCAAAAGCAGCAGAAAAAGCCAGTTTTGGTTTCCTTCAGGCACAATGTCACCAAAAAGTAGAGGAACGTTTCTTACTTTAGTATTTTAGTTGAAGACTTGAGAATGAAACTCACGCACTCTGGGAGACTCATTTGTTGTTGCTACATCAATATTGTAGACTGTAGTTTGGATGAAGATGAAGAACTGGCCCAGGTACTCATCGTATGACAGGTTGAACACGTAGTGGGATTAAAAAAGTTCATCAAATGCACCCAATGAGCTAGTGGCTTTGCAGGGGATGAGCTGTTTGTCCACAACAATGTAGAACGTGTCAATCCTGTTCCTGGTTCGACCAACAGCAAGGATGTATGGTTGTCTACCATCTCTTCTCTGAAGGCGTTCATCCAAGCTGCAGCATGACTGAAAACAGAAAGATAAAACCTTAAATGTCAAGTTTTTAACTGCTCACTTGGGCCTATACACCAGAAAAGTTTAGTTGTTTTCTGGCAAACTGTGTGTTTCAGTCAAAGAAGTCCTTACTGTTGAGGGACTATTGTTGGAATTGTAGTCAACATAAAGATGTTCAGTTCTTTGTTTGACTATGCCTTTCCAAGTTATTTTAAATTGGGTTTATACATCTAAAGTACTGGCTAGGTGGATGAAAATAAGTCCTGCATACCTTGTGAAAGTGCAACATTTTCTCCACTGCATCACTGGGGCTTATCCTGGTCCTTTCGTCCAGCTGTGGGTGGCAGGAGATGGAGGAGCAGCAGCAGAGAAGCCATGTCACTGTCCCAGGCTATCAGGAGGACAATGAGGTGAAACAAGCCATTATTATCAAATTAGAATGCACAAAGCAATAAAATTCAGTGATGTTTATTAGCTTACTGGTGTCATCGTCTTCTGTAGATTCTCAGCTGCTTTTAGAAGTCTGCACAGCTCAGTTGACCGAGTCAGCTGTTTGGCCTCTTTGATAACCGTTGAGTTGAAAGTTGTCTCCCACTTCTCAAGCATCTTGGAGGCTGTTTCAACTCCAAACAGCAGAAGGAAGTCTTGATTCAGCTGTCCATCAAACTAATGTGTTGGTTTCATCAATAGCATCAAGTTCAGTAGCATCAGGAAGCCCAAATTTGTATTTGACTGTAGAAAGAAAATTATGAAAACAGATTTAAAAAAAACAATGCTGATCTCAAGTGCAGTGAGTGATTTGCATTTATGAATAGCTTTACTTTTGAATTTAGGACATTAACACAATATTTCAATACAAATACAATACAGTTTGTTTGTTTTTGGTGGGGGGGGCAAGTGATACTCAAATTGTAAACCTAAATAGCCATCCTAAATGCATAAATGCTTGATGTTAGTTTTTCTAAGGGCAACTTTGGAGATGGCTACTCACCTTGGGCAAAAAAATCCAAAAAGGTTGACTCTGACAGTAACCGGATTACTTCTTGGTATTCTGGTACTTCACCTTTAGCAGCATTGTCACTTCTTTAGACTGCACCTTGTAGAGAAAGGAGAGAAATGTGGCAGTTAAACTTCATCAGGTGCAAATAATTATTTTCATCAGGTGCAAATAATTATTTTTTAGATGGACCCCATTGTGGTTCACTGAGGCAGGAGCGGACTGAGGAGAAAATGTGGCCCTGGAGTTTATGACAAACTGGCCCATTTTTAACTGCTGTGTTTAAGTTAGACTTGAATGTGATTTTGTTCAAAAGAACATTTAGAAATCAAGCAATTGTTTGAGACCTACAGTGTACACCAGTGAGTCTAAAGTGCATGTCTTGTGTGAGAAAACTGGAGTACTGAGAGAAAAAAAACATTCATGTAGAGGGAGAACATGTAAACACCATGAGGTCCCTGGCTGGGATTTGATCCAGCAGCCATTTTGCTGAGTTGGCCTTGTGACGTTTAAAGTGCTTCATAAATAAAAGTGGTATGATGATGGAAGATGACGTGCACGCGCACGCACACACACGCGCGCACACACACATGCACACACACGTGCGCACACACGCGCGCGCGAGCACACACACGCGCGCGAGCACACACACACACACACACAAACACACAAAGTTCTAAACTTTACCCTAGCTTCATATTTTTGGAGGACATTGCTTTTAGCGAGTTGTTGTTTGCAGCACAGGACGCAGGTTTTTCCCTCCCCTCCTGTGTCCGGAGGGGAGCAGACAGCAGAGCTCACCCCTGCACCTGTTACCACGGCAGGTGCAGGGAGCGGAGCGTCCAAAATACATCAGAAACTCAGTCAAATAAGCGAATTCTGCGAGATTCCACGTTTTTACACTGGATTCTATTTTACGCATCGCAGAAAGGGCTCTAGGTGACAAGATGTCCGTTGCATTTTTACATTCTACTCGTAACGTTTAACTAAGTATAGTGTTATTTGTCCGGATAAATAATTGTCACCACCAAGCACCAACATTAAGCTAACAAGTTATAGGCTTATCGAATGACACAACAAATGTGATTTTCCTCCAGTAAAATGTATTAACCTGGACCGAATTTAATCAGTAGCTAGACAGTTTTATCTTTGATAAAAAAAGGGTTTTCTATAATTCACAATATCATTTCTACTAAATAAGTTAGCCTAAGCTTAGTAGCTACATGCATGAACCAGCATCAATTCAGTCGCTTTGCACCCGATATCATTTATCACAAATTCATTCAGCAATTATCATCTTGAAGAAGTAAATATATTCAGTTCATGTTCTTACCTTGCTTAAGCCGAAAAATCCACATAAGTTGAATTCTCTGCCATCTTCTCTGGAAAAACCGCACGTGGCACGTCTGAACCGGATGTTGTCATCAACTCAACCTGGAGTGAATTTAACTTAGTCACAGGTGTTACCTTATAACTCGCTTGATTGACAACGCTCGCAGAGCTTTTTGATCACTAAAAGTGTTAAAACAACTCCAAAATCAACACCCACTAACTCAAAATTATTAACATTGAAAAAACAACACTACAGATTTTGCTGTGTAGAAAGAAATATATTAATGGATGAATAAATAACTAAAACATATAAAAACCAATAAATAAAAAATGCACCAATTTCGTCTCCACCCTCATCTGCCCCACTCTGGGCCCTTGAGCAAGGCCCTTAACCCACACCATCTGCTCCCCCGGGCACCCTAGATATCAGCTCTCTGCTCCACACAGAGGGCTGTGGTAGCTCGGTGGTCTGTGGTTGTGTCAGGAAGGACATCCGGCGTAAAAACAATTGCCAAATCTTCATGCGACTAGTTCGCTGTGGCGACCCCTAACGCAGGGAGAAGCTGAAAGAAGAAAAAATAAAAATAAATAAAAAAGGAAACCTTTCCTTGATCAGCTCTTCTCCTATTGGTCAACAGACGTGCACGTCCACGTGCAGATGTCTGTGCGGCCTCAGTTTAGTTTAAGATTTAGTTTAAAACAAAAGCACAGGTGTTTTCCCGTTTGTTTTGTTTTAAACTAAACTTTAAACTTTAAGTTCATATATTCATTTAATGGTCTATTTATATATTTCTGCTTTTATTTCTAATGTCAGTAAGTCCTCCATAAACGTTGGTATTTACCACATTTTTGACTGTGTTTTAACTGTTACATTGTATGAAGAGCATTTTATGATGTAGGTTTAGTCAAAAACGACAAGAGAAAAGTTAGACATTGTTCATTTTCCAGTGGGTTTAGCAGAAAATGTACATATCAACAGCGAAACAGCAACAAAACATATAAATACAGTGCCTAAATGGTAAGCAGATGAGTTGTAAACAATTGAATTTTAAGTGTTTTGAACTGTGTGTTCACACAAAAAGCTGGGAACAGCTGGAATTCCTCAAGTCTCATATTTTGTGTGACTGGTTGTACAGGCCTGTGGCCTTCTTAGAGGCCTTGATGATTGTAGATGACGGCTCCCACTTCAAGCATGGCTCCAAATCAGCCATCTTTCTAGCCATGATGGAGGAGAGGGTACCATCTAGTGCCAAGCTATTCCTAGTCTTTGTTTTGTTGAGGCCCACCACCGAAAAAACCCTCTCCAGAGGACCAGACTTAGCTTTTTTAGAAAGAGTTACAAGTTTTTTTATTTTCTGATAGTCATCAACCAACAGCAGAAAATAAAGAAAAGCTTTTTAAAAGAAAAGCTACATAGGGAAATCTCATTTACATAAAGAAAAAATGCTAAAATGTTAAAGCAGCCTCATGGAAGTTGTCTACAGTACTTGTTGTGGTGTGATGTCTCCATCATAGCAACTTGTTCAGCTTAGCCCTGGTGGTGAAGCCAATGTTCAGCTTTCTTCCTGCCAAACAAATAGAGCTAACATAAATACTGTGTTATGCTAATGATCAGAGAGACATATTGGACAAGAAGTCATGTGCTGTTGGGCTACTGGGAAAGTCATTCTTACTAAAATTAATAAAACTTATCAGGGTTCTTATCAGGAGGTGAGCACCATATTGGGTTCCCCCATACTCACTTGTAATATTAGGCATCAAAAATAATCATGAATAATTTTCAAACACTTACCAATGGTAATGTCATGAGCCTGTTCACAGCCCTGCAGTGCTGTTGGCAGCATGAACTTCGCACACAGCTTGCAAATGAATTTTAACATCTGCAACACAGACATTTACAAATGTAAGACAGTGGGTAAAATGTGCTGTGCAAACTCCCAGCATTTAGCAGCAATAAAAGCATAATGGAAAAAGAGACAGTGGAATAATATCTCAATGTACCTCATCATGAATCAAAAATATTGAGGACTGCTTGCTGGAGGAGCAGATTTAATGTGGTGAATGTTGGAAATGGAGGCCTGGGAGGTAAACCTCAGTTATAGGGTCAATAAATGCCACCTGAAGTCTTCTGAACCTTGCTTGCTTTTCATCTTGAATAAAATAAAATATAATTTTGTGTGAGGACAGTGTACAGGTAAAGATCTACTGGTATTTGTAATAGCTGCATAACAAAAATTGGGCTCATAAAGTCTCAGGATTCGGGTTACACAGCGCTCAAGGCTTAACCATCGGACAGAGATGTGGATCAGGCAGACATTCGGCTACTGTATATGGTTCATTTAGCACGTTTGGCTATAATCCTGCACACTTTATTTCTCTGCTGCATCCATCTCGTTTTTCCTTTCTTTCTAACATGTTTGATATTAATGTAATTTAACCCGCTCACCTTTCCTGTTTTTCTTCAATTTGGGAAGAGTCAGACCGCAAACACCGAGATCCTGCTTCTTCAGTAACTTTCTGCTCCGTGGAAACTCCTGCAAACTGTTTCCAGGTAGATGGAAGGTTGGAGCAAAAATACGGACTGGATAACAACGTGGATGTTCTTTACCAAGGGTTGTGGTAAAACGTGGAGCGGACTCATGTATTTTCCCAATACGGAAGTGGAACGGAGTTGAGATTTTGACGTTTGTCAGTTTTCAGCGTGAGAAATGTGAATGCGGCGTGAGAGCATGTGAAACACCTCGAATGCGTGTGTCTCACGGTCATTCCGTGAGAGTTGGCAGCCCTGCATTAAACAGAGGTGGAGGCCTCCGTGTTCAACTGTCCCCCTCTTACAATGCCGTTATTGCTAGTATCACTCAGCCCTCTGTGATTAGCAAACAGCCTACAGGGCACTGATGATCAGTTGTTAGGCTGATGGTCCTCCATAATAATGTGAACAGTTGGTTCTGACTGTCAGCAGCAAACTGGTTGATCCACTTTGAGAAGGTGCTATTTATAAGACTGAGTCTGTTGCAGCTCCTCAAAGTGATGAAGTACGAAACGTTTCAACATTTTTTATTACATTTTGTATTCATCCAGAGGACCTGACATCTTTGGTAGATTATATATTTGCATTATTCTCTGAGGACATGAAGAAGTAAGCTACAACTAGCTGCTGTTGCCACTATTTGCACTCGCACATAACTACAGCATTCTGTGAAAATATCATTAGTGTTGATCGCTTTCATTTCAATAAAATTCTATAAGTTTACTCGGATCAGTTCCTCCAAATCTGAGGCCATGGTCTTGAGCCGGAAAAGGGTAGCATGCCCTCTCCGGGTCGGGGATGAGGTCCTGCCCCAAGTGGAGGAGTTTAAGTATCTCGGGGTCTTGTTCACGAATGAGGGAAAACTGGAGCGTGAGATCGATAGGCGGATAGGTGCAGCATCCGCAGTGAAGCGGGCGCTGTACCGGTCTGTCGTGGTGAAGAGAGAGCTGAGTCGAAAGGCAAAGCTCTCAATTTACCGATCGATCTACGTTCCCACCCTCATCTATGGTCATGAGCTTTGGGTTGTGACCGAAAGAACGAGATCTCGGATACAAGCGGCTGAAATGAGTTTTCTCCGCAGGGTGTCTGGACTCTCCCTTAGAGATAGGGTGAGAAGCTCAGTCATCCGGGAGGGACTCGGAGTAGAGCCGCTGCTTCTCCACATCGAGAGGAGCCAGTTGAGGTGGCTCGGGCATCTGGTTAGGATGCCTCCTGGACGCCTCCCTGGGGAGGTGTTCCGGGCATGTCCCACCGGGAGGAGACCCAGAGGAAGACCCAGGACACGCTGGAGGGACTATGTTTCTCGGCTGGCCTGGGAACGCCTTGGGATTCCCCCAGAGGAGCTGCTCCAAGTGGCTGGGGAGAGGGAAGTCTGGGCCTCCCTACTTAGGCTGCTACCCCCGCGACCCGACCCCGGATAAGCGGACGAAAAATGGATGGATGGATGGATG
>JBBPBX010019031.1:26353-44916 GCA_038048925.1 Garcialebias charrua
TTTTTGAAGATGGCACCATCGAAGAAACAATCAATGCTGTCATATTTTGCACAGGTTACAATGCAAGCTTTCCATTCCTGCCCTTGTCTGTGACTGATGGATCCAGTGGTAAACTGGTTTTGTTCAAGTAAGTTGGTTTATGATGGGCAGACTTTAAAACTGATATTTAAACTGCATGAGACCCTGTGTCCTCATACAGAAAGATTGGTTTTCTGTACTACAATATTTTATTATGCTCAAATTAGGCCTGTTCATCTTCACACTTTCAGATTTATTTTTGATTGTGTTTTATGATTAAGAGACAAGAAGATTAAGGGCATATAATTGAAGGCAACAAGAGGGCATACCTCCTGAGTTCTGAGCATTTGTTCAGTGTACATTTTTTATTTCCCCCAGCCATTAGGGATCAGGGCCTCATAATCATAAAAGACAAACGTCAATACTGAAAGCTTGTCTCCTTGAGTAAGAATAAGTCTAATTTGAACACTCCATACACAACAGCTGTGTAATGAAAAACTGAGAGCAAAGCAGTCCTTTTTATAAAATGGTGTTTACATGAACCATTGACATTTTTGAGACGAGACAACCTTTGATGAGATAATCCAGTTTGGTTTTGGTGCTTTTTGAATCTGTTTGAATCATGAGCTCAAACAGATTCAGATCCAGTCTATGACTCTGGTTCTTCAAATAGAAGTCATACAAAGAACAATCTACTGCAGGTAAGATATTACTTGTTCATAATCCCTCCACAGGGCCCCACTTTAAAAAAAACGTTCAGTACTTTCAAATAATTTTGTTCAAAGTTAAATTTTGAACTATTAGACCAAAACCAAGTAAAATAAATTATACAGCTGGTGATAAATGGGGCGGCACGAGAAGGTCATCAAATTATTATTATTTTTTTATTTTTTTATTATTTATTTGTTCATTTTACATTTTGTAAAGAAAGAAAAACATTTTTACATTATAACAATATAATGAAAAAAGAAAAATTACATTGCATGTTCTCTCCATGCATCCATGGGTTTTCTCCAGGTACTCCGGTTTCCTCCCACAGATCAAAAACATGCATGTTAGACTGATTGGTAACTCTAAATTGTCCCTAGGTGTGAGTGAGAGAGTGAATGGTTGTTTGTCTCATTTGTCTTTATGTGTCCCTGTGATGGACTGGAGACCTGTCTAGGGTGTTGCCCACCTCTCGCACAGTGACTGCCAGATATGGGCACCGTTGATCCCCGTGACCCGAAAAGGAAGGAGCAGGTAAAAGATAATGGATGGATAGATGGATGGTAATAAATGTTACTGTGCAGGACTGGAATCTTGCTCCAGCATTTTCAATTGTTTAATATGTTCCTTATCAAATGTTTAGAATTAGGAGTACCATATATTGAATTGTTTTTTAGTTAATCAATGGCAATTGTAAAATAATAATAATAATAATAATTCTTCATATTTTAGAAAAATGTTTCCTCCATCTTTGCAACATCCCACACTAGCCATCATGGGTCTTTTACAAGCCAATGGACCAATTATGCCCATAGTAGAGATGCAGGCACGCTGGGCTGTCAAGGTGTTTACAGGTAAATATTCTACACACACACACGTACATGCTGGTGAATGAACCCATAGCTGGAGTGTTGTATTTTTCAGGTGTGAGCCATCTTCCATCCCAGGAGAAAATGCTGGAAGTCATTAAGTCTGACAGGAGGTCAAACATGCAGAGGTAGATATCATCATCAAACTGAAGATGGATTTTTATTTAATACAAATGCCTTTTTGACTGTTTTTCAGCTACCCCTGCCCACAACAGGCTGCTCTACAGGTGGATTACATCTCATATCTGGATTTCATGGCCAAGGAGGTTAGCACACTTCATGTAAAATTTTATAACTTTACTTGTGTCAGAAAAATCAGATTTTTATGATAAATTTTCATCATAGGTGGGTGTTAAAATCAATCTCCTGCATCTGTTCCTGAGTGATCCTGTACTCTGGACAAAGGTCTTCTTTGGTCCCTGCACACCATACCAGTATCGTCTCACGGGGCCTGGACAGTGGGCAGGGGCCAGGCATGCAATCCTCACACAGTGGGACCGAGTTTTGAAGCCTTTCAGAACCAGAGCTGTCCCAGAGCCAGAGGCCACAAAGTTTGTCCTGCGCTCGTCTTGGTTAATTACATTTGGAGGAACCTTAATAATCTTGTTTTTGTCAAAGCACAAGATGACACCAATCATCCAACATTCATATCGGATTCTGGAATATAGTAATGTGTTTCTGAAGGATGTGTGGTTCACAATAACCTCAAAGATATGACATATACAGTAGCTAAAATATATTAAAGGAGTTATTGGGTCACTGCAACTCAATAAATAAGACCAAATAAGCAACAATTGTGCTCATTTATGGCTCCGACATTACAAATGAAAAGCTTTCTGGTCGCAGAAAAATGTATAAAGTTGAAAATTATTTACACTGATTCATTTCACTTTCATGAAATCCTTATTTAGTTCATAAAACTTCATTTTATTGTGGGGGTTTTTCCACACAAACATCTGTATTATTTCCTGCATAACTATACAATAAATCATCAACAGGGCGGCCGTGGTGTAGTGGTAATGGCAGTCGTCTCCCAATCGGAAAGTTGGCGGTTCGACTCCCGTGACCCGCACCATGTGTCGTTGTGTCCTTGGGCAAGACACTTAACCCCGAGTTGCTCCCGGTAGGACTGGAAAGCACCTTGCATGGTAGTCTGCCGCCACCGGTTTATGAATGTGTGTAGCATTCAATATATGTGTAGCACTTTGAGATTTTCAGTAATGAAAAGTGCGTTATAAATTGAATTAATTATTATTATTATTATTAACAGGTGGCTCACGTGCCATAGTTGATTTGTAAATACAGTATGTCAAATATAATCTGACTGTCATCCATTTGCCCACTCAGACCTGACGTGGAAACGAACACACACCATAAGAAAAACACTGCTTGGGTGCTTTAGCATAGCAAGATGCAAGAAGTGACCAAATGTGAGAAACCTAGGTTTAATTACAGTCTATTTCCTCCAAACAGTCAGACAAAAACGTGACGCCTTTATTGCATCTGATTTGATCTTTTCAGTAATAAACAAAAATTGTCCCATGAATAATAATTCCTAAATTCTACCCCTCCTCCCCTTTCCTCACTTTGGGGGGAAAATGTGTTAGTTCACAAAAATACAAGCTGCTTAAAGGGGGTGAAAGAGTACCACTTAACTTTTTTATTTTGGCTACTCTTCTTCGGGGATCGCCAGCAGATGGTGGGGGTTAAGGGTAGTGTTGTAGTACTCCAGACCGGTCTTGGTCTTGAGACCGGTCTCAAGACCACTTTTTGATGGTCTTGGTCTTGTCTTGGACTCTACCACATTTAGTCTCGGTTTTGTCTCAGACATTGAGAACTCGAGATTTTATTTCAAGACCAGTCAAGACCACAACTGTGGAAATATCACTAAATTGCCTAAATATTGTCCAGATCATTTGTTAAAATCTTTGTTTTTATTGGATGCAAAACGTACTGATTCAAATCCAAGCAATAATGTGACTCATTGCTAAATACATGTTTTTGTTACCACTGTCACGCCCACCCCCCTTTCACTCACACGTGGTTCTGTACCAACAGAACAATACAGACAACAGAACGCAACATTGCAACCATGGGTAAGCTGGTTCGGTACTGCGAACCAGTAAAAGATTTTGCGCCGGTACTCAGTAACTGGAAGAGAGGGCAGCGGCTGTCTGCTGTAAATACATCATTCAGAACCATTGCACTTTGGGTCAGAATAGATTTGCCAACAATAAGCAGTCTAAAACACAACTTAATCAGTTAATAGCTTTTTGTCTCGTTTCAAATTGTTTCTGAACTGTTCGTGCTATGCTGGAGCCTCATTTCTCTACCATGGTGAAGTTAGTTGTATGTTGGATGCTGGACATTTGAGCTCCGTGGCTTCAGCGGTGTGTTCCTTTCGTCTGATGTGAAGCAGGCAGTCTGATTTTAGTCAGCTGCGCTCAGTCTGCCCCTCCTCCGAGATGTAATGGTTCACTTAGGGACTGTCAACAAACTACCGAACCAAACACGCTTCAGAAACATAATTTTCTAATTAGTTATTGAGCTAAAACCATGATTTTTGAACAAATAAATTATGTAAAATTAGAAAACGAGAAATAAATAAGGGTGCCTCGTCTGTCAGGTCTAGTAGAGTAGTTTAACATAAGTTAAACACGCCATTACGTCCATCCAAAAATTTCCGTACATTCGTGCGCAGTGTAAACGCAATGCATTTTGGGATAGGGTGGGCCGCGAAGGATACACGGGATCTGGGCTTGAAATTCGGGGAAAAGTAAACCGCATTTGTCGGCCGCATTGAAGGAGTCTTCAAATTGGGACAGGCCTCGGCACATCGCTGTGACGTCAGTGGCCTTCAAATGCGGTCTTCGGACACAGCTATAGTCACATGACATGAAAATTATTGTGCAAAAACCACTGAATGTCTGATTTCTTTGTTATGTAGCTTTGAAAATTTATATAAGCTGATACATTCAGTCAAAAGCAAACTTTGTATGTAACTTTAATAAAAAAATATTTTATAAAAATTACATACGGTTTTTACATATTTGTTTAAAATGTCACTATGTTGTGACAGTATAGTATACAACAGATAATATGTGAAAAGATTGAGCTCCAAGACTTGAAGCGGTCTCGACTTGGTCTTGGACCCCAAAAGTCGTGGTCTTGTTTCGGTCTCGGTACACTCTGGTCTTGGTCTTGACTTGGTCCCGACTCAGGTGGTCTTGACTACAACACTGGTTAAGGGCCTTGCTCAAGGGCCCAGAGTGGAGCAAATGAGAGGCAGGTGTGGGTGCTTCACCTATCCCACCCACATTTTTTATGTCAGTACTGGGAGTTGGACCGATAATCTTCCGATCACAGGCCCCCCTTCTCTAACTTCTGCACCACCACTCCCAAAGAGTACCACTTAAATAAACTCACTGAATGAACACATATACAGTTAACAATTACTGAGTAAAACTTTACTCATGTTCGCTTTTACTTAGCAACTTTGTATGTAAATTTCAAAGAGAGCCACACATTGTTATTTCAACTTCACCTGAAAAAAAAAAAAACTTTTCCATGCTTATTTACAGATTACAGTACACTAACAAATTTCAAATGGAATGTATCATCTATTCTAAAACCTGATGGGGTTGTTTTTAACTGCATGAAATGTTGAACAGTTTGGCCAGGTGGTGGTGCTACAGAACAAAGAATCATAATCCAAAAGGTCAGATTGCAATATTATTGGCAGAAACTATGAAACAAGAAGAATAACTCACATGCCATTTCCATTTTTTTTGTTAAAACTTTCATTTCCCAGGAATACTCAGTGTAGGTTCTGTAAGTATTAGGCTTTCAAAATTACATAATTACATGCCAGTTTTGAAATGTTATTAGTCATCTACTCGTTGATATATAGGCTACTAAGTGTGAGTCATATAGAATAGTGTAGTGGTGTTTTCTAAAGGACACAGCTACAGCATCTCCTGCCACCAGCTCTACAGACTCAGTGTAATGACAGGCTACATCTCTTCAAGCGTGTGTTCCCTCTCACTTCAACTTGGACTATTGACTCTCAGCTGTAGACTTTAACCATAAGTTTTGTTGCTAATAAGAATGCAGCAGAGGCCTACTGAATAAAAAAAAATTTAAATGACTAATACAACATATAAAGTTATTTTAAACTCTATGAAGGTCTAGTGAAAGCACCAAGTGTATTTTGATGGTGAAGACATCTTTTCACTATTGGACATTATATTATGAACTGGGGGAGTGGTGGCACACAGGCTACAGAAGGTGAGCCTGTGAGTGGAAGTTTGCTGGTTCAACTCCCCAGACCGACATAAAAAATGTGGCTGGAAAAGGTGAAAAACCCACACCTGCCTCCACCCTCATTTGCCCACCGTGGACCCTTGAGCAAGACCCTTAATCCTCCCCATCTGCTCCCCCGCATGTCCTAGATGACAGCTCCCTGCTCCACACAGAGGGCTGTGGTAGCTCGGTGATCTGTGGTTGCATCAGGAAAGGCATCCAGTGTAAAAACAATCGCCAAGACTTCATGCAAGCTTGTTTGCTGTGGCGACCCCTGAAGAAGCAGCCAAAAGAAAGAAAAAACATTATGTTATGAACTGATATTTGTCATTTGAAGTAACAAGTAGAAAATGGCAGCTTTGTATAAATTAACAAACATTTGTGTTTTCAGCAAGGACAATTGAATTAAAATGTTCATTTTGCTGCCTCTTCTAGTCACAACTAATAAAAATCCTAAAGTATGTATCATCAGTTACAGTTTTACAGTGTAACAATGCGCCACTCAAACCAGTCTAGTGGCTTCTCTTTTATGGGGTGGGGTGACCGTGCCTTTTTGATTGCTGCTCCCAGACTTTGGAACCAACTGACTTACACACTCCATTACTGATCTGGGCCTTTTTTAATCTAATCTTAAAAACTTTTTATTCAGGCAGGCTTTTAACACTTAGTTGCTTTTTTGCATTTTTGTATAGTTTGTTTGTTTGTTTGTTTGTTTGTTTATTTTTACTTGTTTTTAACTTTTGTATTGTGCAACACTTTGTGCACATTTGGGCTGTTGGAAAGGGCTCTATAAATAAAGGTTGATTGATTGTTAATTGAAAATCCTTAAGTATGTACCATCAAATATAACTTTATATTGTAACAATGCACCACTCAAATAAACCCACCTAGAGGCTTCTTTCTTCTTTCTCAGTTCTTCTCCCATACCGGTAGTTTTAAAGCAGCTTTAGTCACTGACTATTTGTAGAATTTGCTAACTACTCTCACTGTCTTTCATATTTAACTAATAAAGGCACAGAGTCTCATGCAGTAAGTTATATCTATAGGAAATGGGGTTGTTAGGTTTGTGAGTTTTCTCCCTCTATCTCTCCTGGGTGTCATTCCAGGTGCTGTTTTTTAGAGCACAGCTGATCACAGTCCGCTCATTAGCATTCTACCCTTGAAGTCTTCCCACAAGCCTCTGGTGGATTGATAGTCACTACTGGTGATTATACCCACTGCCCCTGTACTTCTCATGAATATTAGAATTGTTAAACGTTTCTTCACAGTGATTTCTCTGTGTTCCTGGACTCCTTGATGTTCCATGGAACCTCTCGTTTGCTCCGTCTGTCTCACCGGCATCTCTGTAAGAAAATCCAGTTACTGGACTCAGCCTTCCTGCTTACCTGTTGTCATCACCTACTCACCTCTGTCTGGACATCCCTCACAAGCACAGAGCTGCAGCATGACCGTATCACATGGAAACTGGAAATCAAACAAGACAAAATAAGGGCAAACTCAACCACAAACCTATAATAAACTGGAAAAAGCATTCACTTACTTTTGGTCCTCCTCTGCTGATCCTCCTATTCCAGATCATTCCCTTCCCATTTCAAAATAAACTCTTACCTTTTTATCCCTGTTTCTGTGGAAGTCTTTTCAGTGTTCTGATTATTGGGTTCTGGTTTAACATCAAAATTACTGGGTAGGGTCAATATATAGTCATCTTTGAGACATTTACTGGCAAACACACAGTGAAGAACTTGGATCTGTGTGGAGCAATGACATGAATAACATCAAACAAAACTGAGTCCCTCTTGATGCATTACCCATCCAGAGGAACTGACTCAACCTTATTTTTATGTACCTGGATTATTGAGCATGCATCACTACCTGAATAAATATACCTTTATTGAGAGTCTTAAGAAAGACTAACACTTTTAATGCAGCTCAAAGAAAACAAGCCTCGGGAATGGGCAAGGTATTTGGAGCTAATAATCAGACACTTTGAAAAATGGTCCAACAAACTTAAAGTTAAAGATGTAACTACTTTAAAATTGTCACTTGAATACAAAATAATAATGACCTTTGGAGTAAAAAGGCTTATTACTGTAATTACTAAGCATAGCTTTATATACGAAGTAAACCAAATCATTGCAAGCCTCACAATATCTCACAAATAGAATGCATTGAACCCAATGTCACTTGAGTTATGTTGTTTAGAATTGGGAAACTTTGGTAATGTTTAACAAGACACAAGCTGTTTTATAATTCGTTTACAGACATTTTCTAATGACTTTGATGATTTCACGCCAAAAGTCGACAGATGCACAGACAGCATTTAAAGCCAAAGCTCAAACTCAATTGCTTATTTAGCACAAAATAAAGGTCAAGTATCGATAGTCAGTAATGGAATCAGAGTATACTGGCAGTAGGTAAAAGGATAAGTGAACCGTATCATTTGTGGTTTTGTAGTTGAACCCAGGGTGCAGACAGACTTGGAAAAACTCAAGGATAAAACAAAGAAATTACTTTATTAACAAGAAGGTAGAAAGTCTGACGTGGTAACAAAACCTACAAGAAATAACCAGGAGCAAGGTGACACACAGAGGAAGACAGAGCATGATAGCCTTAGGACAATCCATGGACAGGGAAGAAACAAACTAACACAGAACTTATACAGGACTTATAGAGACACTAACGAGAATAATCAAGAACACCTGGGGAAGGACAATGAGGAACAGGTGATAGTGGTTGGAGCTGCAGCCGATAGGGGAAGAAACAATGAAACACAAGTAGGGCCTACATAACACAAGAATCTAAAGAATTGACACAAGACAGAACACATATTCTCACAAACCTAAAAAAAAATACAAAAGACAAGATAGAAAGACAAGGGGAAAAAACAGTTCTAGACTATAAAAAAATCGTGTACAAAAAAGGGGAAAAGAAAAATGTCACAAAGACTATACACAGGGGTTATAAACATTTTTAGAGACTATAATCTGTCTAGTCAGGCAGTACAGAGGTCAGCAAATATTTATTAACAACCTTATATAAAACCTAACCACTGAAGCACTGTACGCCATACCTGGCACGGAAATAAAGCATGTACAGTATGAGACTGGAATGAAACCTGCATTGCTTACATAGTAGCACTTTCATAACATGCTGAATTAAAGTGCGAAAGTATCCCAAGAGACACGGCTGCCAGTTTTCCTATCACTGTTTATTTTATTTTTTTTACAAAACTTTATCCACATTACAAACAATTGTCTGACAGGGGTATATTAACAAGTACAGTACAGAAGTAATAGTATACAAGTATAGAAAAGAACAATATACAAAGTAATTATAAAATGATAGAAAAGGTAAAAAGTCTAAAACTATACAAAAAAATATATTTACAGGTTATATAGATAAATTCACATTAAGTTTTTATAGAACTGAGTTGGTTTTCATTGCCTTTTTGTTTTTAAGTCCTTTAATAGTGGTACTGTATATGCAAAGTTCCTTGTTGAAGTGGGTTATGCTATCACTCTTTTTGTGTGCCCAAATCAGGTCTGATCATATGAGTAAACAAACTGTTTACTTTGTCAGATTGTAAAACCCTATTTCTAACCCATATTTTGTTCACAATGGAACTCAGTTAACATATGAAATGTATGAACCAAGAAATTATATCAGGAAATTTAAGTCCGCTGTGAAACTCCCCCTTATCGTGATGGAGTTTGTGCACCTAAATGATCCTAGAAGCAATGCTGTTGGGGGAATTGGCCCTGGTAGGGTCTCCCAAGACAGAGATGACTGGCCATACAAAGAGCGATTCAGAAAATGGTAAAAAATAAAAAAATAAAATAGAAATTTAAATTTGTAAGCCTCTTTTGTGACTGTCTATTGTTGCCATTGTTATCCACTATTGTCATCACTCTTTGTTGAAAAAATCTGGTCTATCTTGTAAATGAGTCCGCAAGGCTCGATGGGATTAACCTGTCTAAATAAAGGTTGAATGAATGAATGAACTTTACAATAAGGTACACAAATTTTGATTAAGGGGGAACACCTCAGAAACTAATCAGGAGCTAATGGGTAGTTAACCAGTACTTACTGGTGAACACATAGCCAAGCCTTATTAGGGGACTACTGGTTTTGGTTTGTTACCACAGAAACAGAGGATAAATTATCCATGTGGGTTCTGAATAAACCCTGCACCAGTGAGGTCACAGCTCGTAAATGTCAAAAACCTGTTTCCTAGTGATTACTGATTTTATTGGATTTTCTCTTTTATAAATCTCTTGATGAAAGACTATCAATTTTATAACCTTGTACTGCTGTCATCTTAACTACTGTTATGTCTGACTATCACTTACTGAGTATCAAATCTTTGCCTGGTTATTATTTTGTCCACTTATGTAGTGAAGTACCATGCCAAGTATTACTGAGGAACCAATCATTACTTAATCACTACCTGACCATTACCTACTGGTTTGTTCCTGTGGTAACAAACCAGTATTCCCTAATAATGCTTGGCTATGTTTTCCCCAGTAAGTATGGGTTAACTACCCATTAGCTCCTGATTCGTTCCTCTTTGTTTTCCTTGGTAACTACTCATCAGTTCTTGATTAGTTACTCTTCATTTATAAGGTAACTAACCAGTAGTCCCCTAATAACGCTTGGCTGTGTGTTCCCAGTAAGTACTTGTTAACTACCCATTACCTCCTGATTTGTTCCTGATTCGTTCCTGAGGCGTTCCCTTGCAGTCAATCAAATTTTGTGTACGTTATTGTAAAGTGTTACCCTGAAAAGTCTTATGGACAGAGAACAACATTCCATTCTGGAGTTACCCATGAACATGGTGAGAGGCTCCAGACACCCGCTTCGGATGTTATCAACCATTAAAGGGTCATTATCAGTTATTATCATCCCCATTCGTAGCGGTCAGATTGCCCCTCCTGTACCTCATAGGAGGTTTAAAGCTACGTTGTCACCGTTACAAGCGATGACAGCAGGCTCCGTCTTTAGCTATGTGGTTAGGTTTAGGGTCTTGGTTAGGTTTAGGCACAAGGATAAGGGGGTTAGGTTTGGGTTGGTCCTCTGGGTCAGGTTTAAGGTTAGGTTTAGGAACGGTTACATAAGCTGAAAAAAACAAAAACACAACACTTCCGGGTTTACGGAAACACGCTACCTACTCACAGCGATAATAACGCTGATAACGTTCTTTTAAACATGCTAGGAGGTAGATTGGACAGCTTCGCCGCTATATATGGGTATAATAACAGCTAATAACGCCCATTGTATAGACTGACAACATCCGAACCCGCTGCTCCAGACTGGTGTGGGTCTACTAGACCCTCCAACTTTACTATGGCTGAAAACAAGAAGCCCAAGACATAAATGAAACTGTCTCCCAATACACTACCTTATCCCTGCCCATGCCATTTATGCTACTAGTGCTTAGTGTATATTTAGTTGATGTTTTTCTTAGTTCATATCTTAGATCTTATTGCTGTTTTTCTTTTACATTTTATTGTTGGATGTAACTGGGACCCTGTGTACACAATTTCATCCCACCACATGTACCACATGGGGTGCAAATGACAAATAAAGACCCTTGAATCCTTGAACCATATGTTGATGGAGAGTGTTGGGTGAAAAGGCTGCAGCTGGC
The DNA here is from genome assembly GCA_038048925.1 of Garcialebias charrua. Classification (NCBI taxonomy): domain Eukaryota; kingdom Metazoa; phylum Chordata; class Actinopteri; order Cyprinodontiformes; family Rivulidae; genus Garcialebias; species Garcialebias charrua. Next base: position 37,898 of record JBBPBX010019031.1, read on the forward strand.
TCCAAGGACACCTCCTGAGCTCTATGAACTCAGCTGGACTGAGAAGGCTAAGGATGTAAAAGCAAGCAGAGAATGCAGCTCCAGGCAGATTCTTGTGACTGGTCATGTCATTTTATACATAGTTATGTGAACTGTCCTGAAAATCTGGCCTTACAAGTAAATGCAGTTAAAAAATCTTCTTCTTCTGTCGAGTGTGGTATCTTTTTCTGCATCACAGAGACTATTTAAACCTTTGTTTCACAGGGTGGAATGATTACACATCCCTCAACTTTAATCATTTTTAAAAGTAGGGTTTGTGGGAGCAAAAGTTTTAATTTATTGTTGATTTTCAATTATCGACACTTGGTCTAAAAAAGCTAAGTCTGGTACAGACTCTGGTACACAAAAAGGGCTGGTCCAACACTCCATTGACATTGGATCAGCACGGCCCATCCGCCCACGCCCCTACCGGCTGGCCCTAGCCAAAAGACAGGTGGCGGGGGACATGTTTCGCCAAATGCATGCTGCAAGAGTCATTGAGCCATCTGACAGCCCATGGGCTGTACCCGTGGTCCTGATGCAGAAGAAGAGGGGCGGATGGTGTTTTTTTGTGGATTACTTACCATCACCTCAATGCCATCACCAAGAAGGACTCAAACCCCCTACCACAAATTGATTATGCCCTCATCCAGATCAGTGGGTCCAGTTGGTTTAGCTCCCTTGACGTGCAGAGTGACTACTGGCAAGTAGAGCTTGACCCTGACGCTAATCCAAAGATTGCCTTCACCTTGGGATATGGACTGTGGCAATTTCGTTTGATTCCATTCGGCCTCTGCAATGCACCAGCCACCTATGAGCGCCTTATGGAGAGGGTGTTGGTGGATATCTCCCGCAGCCACTGTGTGATGTACCTTGACAAATTGCTGGGGCACACCAATAATTTTGGCCATGCTCTCGTTCACCTGAGAGAGGTTTTTGGTGTCATCCGCCAAGCTGGACTCCGGCTGAACCCGGCCAGGTGCAACCTGCTAAGATGGGAAACATAATTTCTGGGCCATGTGGTCAGTGCCCAGGGAGTTGCCACTGACCCTGCCAAGGTAACTGTAGTCCAAAACTGACCAACTCCATCCAGTGTTCGAGAGCTCCAGAGTTTCCTAGACATGGCTTCCTACTACCAACAGTTTGTCAGGAATTTTGCCTCTGTTGCCAACCCTCTCCACTGGCTGACTGACAAAGGCCACCCGTTTGTATGGAGTAGCAGTTGTGCCCAGGCCTTTGAGCATCTCAAAGCAGATCTCACATCAGCTCCAATACTGACGTACCCCCAAGAACAGCTGCTCTTCATTGTGGACACAGATGCTAGCAATGAAGGAATCGGGACGATCCTCTCCCAGCAAGGGGGAGGAGATGAGCGTGTGGTGGCCTACTACAGCCGAGCACTGAGTTGAGAGGAGAGGAACTATTGTGTTACCAGACGAGAGCTCCTGGCTGTGGTGCAGGTGGTGCAACACTTTTGTCCATACCTGCAAGGCAGTCAGTTCCTCCTGCGGTCTGACCATGCATTACTGACCTGGCTGCTAAACTTTAACCAGCCTGAAGGACAGGTGATCTGCTAGTTGCAGGTGCTCCAGACCTACAACTTTGAGATCCAGAATCGGCCGAGGAAGTAGCACATCAATGCCGATAGACTCTCTACGCCCGTGTGCTATTGCAGAGTGTCGATACTGTCAGCGACAGGAAAGGCGTGATGAGGCAAGGCCAATGGTAGCATCCGTCCAGATGAACCAAGGAAAGGGTGAGTGCTTTCCATTTACCATTGAACGGCTGTTTGAATTGCAAGAAGGTGATCCGTCTCTGTTCCTGATGAGAACATGGCTGGCAGAAGAACAGCACCCCGAGTGGTCAACAGTTTCACTCCTTGGCCCAGATGTAAAAGCTTACCATTCCACGTGGGGGAACTGTAAACCTCTTGTACCGAAAGGGGAATGCCCCCAGATGCAGTGATGACATCCTTCAACTCCTGGTGCCTTCAGCCCTCCGCCCTGTGGTCCTAAGGAGTGTTCATGCCTTGGTGGGGGCTGGCCATTTTGGGATATCTAAGACCCTAAACCGGCTGTGGCAGCGATTTTACTGGCCAGGCTGTCGGAAGGATGTGGAGCTTTACGTGCATGGCTGTGACTCCTGTACTGCCCAAAAAGGACCAAACCAGCATTTCCATGCCCCAATGCAACAATATCTGGTGGAGGCACCAATGGAAAGAGTGGGGGTTCACATCCTCGGTTCTTTCCCAACAACAGATTCTGGCAATCGCTATTTTCTCGTGGCCGTGGACTACTTTACAAAATGGCCAGAGGCATACGCGGTGTCAAACCAAAGTACTTCCACAACTGCCGAGAGACTTGTTGAAGAGATGTTCACCCGCTTTGGGGTCTCAAACCAGTTTCACAGTGACCATGGACGCAACATCAAGTCTCAGGTCTTTGGCTAGGTTTGCTAGCTGTTGAGGGTGAAGAAGACAAGGACAACGCCTCTCCACCTACAGAGTGACGGGTTGGTGGAAAGGTTCAACTGCACCTTGGCCACACAACTGGATATCCTTGTGGACCAGCACCAGTGGGACTGGGATTGGCACCTCCCACTAGTCTTGTGGGCCTACCGAACTGTAAAAGTCCAGTCAGTGTACACCAGCTGCTCTGCCATTCGGGCGAGAGTTGCACACTCCACTGTACTTGGTGTTTGGGGCTACACTGGAGCCTGAGATTGCTGGAGGAGTGTCATGAACGGCTGATTCTGTGAAGAACGGGCGGTGGACTCACGAGGTAGCTTGGCGAACTCAGCTTTATTGAACTGCTAATAGCACGACATGTTAACGTCTCGTGTCAGGCATGCTCAGTCTATACTGGCTACGGGAACCCAACTGGGACATATCACCACATCTCCCCCTTTTAACAGGAAACACACATGTTTCTAAACTATTCTAAACTACCCTGTATACAACATCCGAACACTAGGACGTTGGGGTAGACTGCCATCGGTCCACAGCAACGTAGGGATTATTCTGCCCTCGATAGTTGCTGTTCCTATTAATTCGGTGAACAACTAAATATTTTCCCAGTTACTATTTACCTACACCTCAGAACTCTATGTTTCAACTAAACATTTTCCCAGTTACTATTTACCCACATCTATGTTTCAACTAAACATTTCCCAGTTACTATTTACCCACATCTATGTTTCAACTAAACATTTCCCAGTTACTATTTACCCACACTTCAGAACTCTATGTTTCACACTTATACATACAAACTACACAGGTCAACTTCACTTTATCCTTTTTTTTTTGTCATTAAGTGTCTCGGTACCTTAGAGGGATTCTGATTACCCTTCCCCTGGAAGTCACCTATGAACCTTGTGGAGTTGAGCGCTCCACCTCTGGACCCATGTGTCTCTGATCAGGAGTTCTGGTCGCAGAATCAGCACCGTCTTCCGGTGGAAAGCTACTGTTCAGTGTCGCTGGAGAATCAGGTGGTTGTAGCTGATCTGGTTGATCTGTGGGAAGTGGGACAGCTTGCAGATGTCTCCGGTTCCATCTTAATTATTGGAGAATTCCAAGATGGCGCCTTTGTTGATGGTACGCCGTCTACATGCTCTCCTGTACTTTTTACTGTTGTTCGTGTTCTGCCTTTTTTCATCGACGATGCATCCTCGCTCCTGGTCTATGATCGCTCAACTCTTCTAAGTCTCCAAGACTCGCTGATCAACACACCGGCTACTGGCAAATATGGACATTTCAAGCCTCCTCCACCTCCACCTTTCTTGGCGTCCATTCCTGCCTACCTACAACGCAACGCGACCACGTTGCCTCGCAACAAGCGGCGCAGAAGACGCGGTACGAGGGCAGGCGTTCTGGTGAGGTTTAAAAAGTATCTCTCGTCTCACAACACGCCGACGGCTGACTTACCTCCTGAATTCAGCGTCTTTGATGTCCGTCGCTCCTTTGCCCGCCGCAACAGATGCCTTGTTGCTATCAATCATGACGCCAGCGATCAGTATCCATCTTGTCCCCCCGTGAGGGCTGTGGAGCGAGGCTGCGTTAAACAGAACCTCCGCCCGCTCGCTCGAGCTGAGAGTGACGTAACTGGCTGTGTTCCTGTACGGTCAGCACTGTTTAACGCCAGATCGATCACAAATAAAACTTTTATATTAAGTGATTTGATCTCCACTCATCGTCTGGATCTGTTTTTGATCACGGAAACCTGGCAGAAAGCTGGAGACAACAGCTGCTTCTCTGAACTCCTCCCACCTGGCTTCTCTTATCTGAGCGCTCCGCGTGGATCTGGAAGAGGGGGGGGCCTGGCTGCAGTTTTCAATGAGGCGTTCAGGTACCGTTTGTTGCCTCAGAAAAATTACTCCAGTTTTGAAAGCATGATTTTTGTGCTGGAATCTGCAAAACCTATTCTGTGTGGCCTCTTTTATCGGTCTCCTCAATACAACAAAAACTTTCTCAGTGAGTTTTCAGAACTACTGGCTGACCTAATGCCAAAGTTTGACTCTTGGCTTTTCTGTGGGGACTTCAATGTGCACACCTGCTGCCCAAGTAATCAGCTTGGATGTGAGTTTCAGGACCTCCTGGACTCTTTCAACCTGTCACAGTCGGTCTCGGGGGCCACACACAGTCAGGGTCATACACTCGATTTAATTATCTCCCACGGCCTTCAAATACCTGCTGTGGAGATCCTGGACACCTGTATTTCAGACCATTTTCCCATATTATTTGAATTTTTCACCTCTCCTGCACCGAAAGCTATTCTCCCAGCACGTTTCTGTCGCTGTATCACCCCATTAACTCCAAGTCAGTTCACTGATGCCTTTAAGAGCACTGAATTTTGCTCTGCTGTCAGCCTGGACCCATCTCTACATCCTGAGGACTTCATCAGCTCCTTCCATCACACCTGCACAACGATCTTGGACTCCATCGCTCCTCTCAAACAGGCATCTTCAAAGAACAAACCTTCACCATGGCTCAACGAAACGACGCGAGCTCTTCGACAACGTTGCAGAAAAGCAGAACGAAAATGGAAGCGCGACCGGCTTCATGTATCTCAAGGAATACTGAGAGACTGTCTCTGTGAGTATCATAATGCTGTGAAACAGGCCAAATCACAGTACCTCTCCAATTTAATCTCCACCAGCTCCAACCGGCCGAGGACGCTTTTCAGCACACTCCAGTCTGTCATCAACCCATCTGTCAATGTTCTGAAAACTGCCACACAGTCTACCTGCGATGACTTTCAGAGCTATTTTGTCAACAAAATAGACTCTATCAGGCAGAACATTGTCAGTTCATCCAACACCATCCAGTCTTGTGCGTCTGCAATAACCACAGCTGTTTTTGACCAATTTGACCTGGTTTCACTCCCTCACCTCACCAAGGTGGTTCAGCAGATGAAACCAACTAACTGTTCTCTGGACATCATTCCCTCTAAAATGTTCAAACAGTCCTTTGATGTAATTGGTCCTTGTGTTTTGTCATTTATTAACAGCTGTCTATCTTCAGGTTTTGTGCCATCTGCTTTCAAACATGCTGTGGTCAGGCCTCTTCTCAAAAAACCAGGCCTAGATCCTACAGCTCTCTCTAATTTCAGACCAGTTTCCCATCTGTCATTTCTATCAAAGGTCCTAGAAAAGATTGTTTTTATTAGGGATGTCCCGATCAGGTTTTTCTGGCCCCGAGTCCGAGTCCGAGTCCTTTAATTTTAGGAATTGGCCGATACCGAGTCCCGATCCGATACTTCTAAAATACATTTTTAAAATGAAGGGGAAAAAAAAGAAACAGATCCAGATGTCCCTTAATTTTTATTTTATTTACCTTAACATTTAACAGAGTACTTCTGTGAGGTAGATTGAACAATCAAGTAATAAGATTTAAAATAAAATTCTTCACATTGAAGTTTAGTGCAACAGTATAAATGTCTAATTTAAAATAAGCAGCTCAACTTAAAATACCAGAACATGACCACAACCTGACCAGAACCTGGCCAGAACCTGAGCAGAACCAGAACCTGAGCAGAACCAGAACCTGAGCAGAACCAGAACCTGAGCAGAACCAGAACCTGAGCAGAACTAGAACCTGAGCAGAACCAGAACCTGAGCAGAACCAGAACCTGAGCAGAACTAGAACCTGAGCAGAACCAGAACCTGAGCAGAACCAGAACCTGAGCAGAACTAGAACCTGAGCAGAACTAGAACCTGAGCAGAACCAGAACCTGAGCAGAACCAGAACCTGAGCAGAACTAGAACCTGAGCAGAACCAGAACCTGAGCAGAACCAGAACCTGAGCAGAACTAGAACCTGAGCAGAACCAGAACCTGAGCAGAACCAGAACCTGAGCAGAACTAGAACCTGAGCAGAACCAGAACCTGAGCAGAACCAGAACCTGAGCAGAACTAGAACCTGAGCAGAACTAGAACCTGAGCAGAACCAGAACCTGAGCAGAACCAGAACCTGAGCAGAACCAGAACCTGAGCAGAACCTAGAACCTGAGCAGAACCAGAACCTGAGCAGAACTAGAACCTGAGCAGAACTAGAACCTGAGCAGAACTAGAACCTGAGCAGAACCAGAACCTGAGCAGAACCAGAACCTGAGCAGAACCAGAACCTGAGCAGAACTAGAACCTGAGCAGAACCAGAACCTGAGCAGAACCAGAACCTGAGCAGAACCAGAACCTGAGCAGAACCAGAACCTGAGCAGAACTAGAACCTGAGCAGAACTAGAACCTGAGCAGAACCAGAACCTGAGCAGAACCAGAACCTGAGCAGAACCAGAACCTGAGCAGAACCAGAACCTGAGCAGAACCAGAACCTGAGCAGAACTAGAACCTGAGCAGAACCAGAACCTGAGCAGAACCAGAACCTGAGCAGAACTAGAACCTGAGCAGAACCAGAACCTGAGCAGAACCAGAACCTGAGCAGAACTAGAACCTGAGCAGAACCAGAACCTGAGCAGAACCAGAACCTGAGCAGAACCAGAACCTGAGCAG
>JBBPBX010019032.1:0-12311 GCA_038048925.1 Garcialebias charrua
TACGGTCCTCTGATCCGTTGCTGCCAATCACTCGTGCCCGCCTGTGTGCTGCCCAGAAGACTGACCCAACACTGCAAAAATGTTTTGCAGGGGTGGTAAGTGCTGATAGAGCTAGAGATGAGTCAATGGCTTTCTTCATTAATGATGGAGTCCTTCTTCGTAAGTGGTGTCCAGTTGTTTTACCTGATTCTGATTGGAATATAGTTGAACAGATAGTAGTACCTTCAGTTTATCGGAAACAAATTTTGTCTTTGGCCCATGAAAGTCAGTGGTCAGGACATTTAGGTGTAACAAAAACATATCAGCTCATTCTCAAACATTTTTACTGGCCTGGGTTAAAAACAGATGTAACTCAGTTTTGTCGCAGTTGTCATGTCTGCCAGATGGCTGGAAAACCTAACCAACCGATACCCCATTGTCCACTACAACCAATTCCTGCTGTGGGAGAACCTTTTGAGCGCATTATAATAGATTGTGTTGGACCACTACCTCGCACAAAAGCTGGAAATCAGTTTTTGCTTACATTAATGTGTGCTTCAACTCGTTACCCTGAGGCCATCCCACTACGAAAAATTACTTCCAGCTCAGTTGTCAAAGCAATGACAAAATTTTTCTCTACCTTTGGCCTCCCTAAAACCATACAAACTGACCAAGGTACAAACTTTCAGTCTAAACTTTTTAGACAAGTTCTCAATGAGTTAAATATACAGCATGCTGTTTCCAGTGCTTATCATCCTGAGTCTCAAGGTGCTCTGGAGCGTTGGCATCAGACATTAAAGTCTATGCTAAGAAAATACTGCATTGAGGCTGAGAAAAACTGGGATGAAGGAATACCTTTTTTGCTGTTTGCAACTAGAGAAAGTATTCAAGAATCTTTAGGATTCAGTCCAGCTGAATTAGTGTTTGGACATACACTTAGAAGTCCCCTGAAAGTTCTCAAAGAGAAACTTTTAAACTCCAAAACATCCTCTAAAGAAAATATTTTGGATTATGTTTCCAGGTTTCGTGAGAGGCTACACCACTCACGTGCCTTTGCTAGAGAGTCCCTTTGTACTTCACAAAAGTCTATGAAGCAACATTATGATCGTTCAGCTGTCACAAGACACTTTAAGTCTGGTGACAAGGTTCTGGCTTTGCTGCCTGTACTTGGCTCTGCACTTTCTGCCAAGTTTTCAGGACCATATGAAGTTCATGAGAAGTTAAGTGAAACTGATTATGTGATCAATACTCCTGACAGAAGAAGAAAGTCCAGAGTGTGCCACATAAACATGCTAAAACCATATTTCTCTCGTGACACGTCTAAAACCATCAACTTAGACAATGCTGTAGCACAACCCAGTGGTAGCTCAGCATTAATAGTGACAAATGACTTTAAAACTGATCCTGAAGGAGATGGTCTGATCTTGCGTCCCATCTACAACCAGAGCCCACGTCTGTCAAACTCTGAAATGTTGAATGTGTTGCCTAACAATCTGAAACATTTAACAGAGGATCAACAAAAGGATATGCTATCTCTGATAGACAATTTTCAGTGCTTGTTTAAGGATGTGCCAACTTGTACCACAGTGCTTGAGCATGACATTGATGTTGCTGGTGCTAAGCCCATCAAACAACATCCTTATCGACTAAACCCAGTCAAAAGAGCTCTAATGAAACATGAAACAGAATATATGTTGCAACATGGGTTTGCAAAACACAGTTCCAGTTCTTGGAGTTCTCCATGTTTGTTGGAAATTAAACCTGATGGCTCTCCTCGTTTCATTACAGATTTTCGAAAGGTAAATTCTGTGACAGTCACAGACTCGTATCCACTCCCCAGAATTGAAGATTGTGTGGATACAATCGGCAATGCCCAATTTGTGAGCAAGTTAGATTTACTAAAAGGATATTGGCAAGTACCACTTACCAAGCGAGCTTCAGAAATCTCTGCTTTTGTTACACCAGACAAATTTTTACAGTACAATGTAATGGCGTTTGGCATGTGCAACGCTCCTGCAACATTTCAGCGTCTAGTTAACACTGTGTTGTCTGGGGTATCCAACTGTAATGCATATTTGGATGACCTCATTGTGTATACCTCAACTTGGGAGGAACACATGACCGTTTTAAACCAAGTGTTCACACGACTTGCAGAAGCTTCTCTAACTTTGAACCTTGCTAAGTGTGACTTTGGAAAGGCTACCGTCACCTATCTTGGTAGACAGGTTGGCCAAGGACAAGTGTGTCCTGTGGAGGCAAAAATGTCTGCCATTATTGAGTTCCCTGTGCCTCACACTAGAAAAGCTCTGAGACGCTTTCTTGGAATGGCTAGTTATTATAGAAACTTCTGCCGTAATTTTTCAACCATTGTGCATCCTTTGACATGTCTTTTGAGTCCAAAAATTGACTTTACCTGGACCCCCGAGTGTCAGCACTCATTTGAAAATGTGAAATCTCTATTGTGTCATGCACCTGTGCTTTCTGCCCCAGACATGACGCGACCATTTAAACTTGATGTGGATGCCAGTGCAGTGGGAGCTGGAGCTGTTTTATTACAGGAAAGTAAAAATGGAGCTGATCATCCCGTTTGCTATTTTTCACGTAAATTTAACAGAAATCAGCTAAATTACTCCACCATTGAGAAGGAAGCTTTGGCTTTGCTTCTGGCACTTCAGCACTTTGAAGTGTATCTGGGATCTAGTCCCTCTCCCATTGTAGTGTACACCGACCACAATCCACTCGTTTTTCTCTCGCGCATGTACAATCAAAATCAGAGACTAATGCGCTGGGCCTTAATTGTACAGGACTACAATCTTGACATCAGACACAAAAAGGGTGCAGCCAACATCTTTGCTGATGCATTATCTAGACTGCATTTGTAAAAAAAAAAAAGATGGCTTTAGTGTAAATGTATCTGTATTCTGTATTTTAAGGGGGGAGGTGTTACGGCCAGTGGCCTTGTATGTTGTTTTATGTTGTGGCCTGAGGCCATTTGGTTTAGCAGTGTGTTTGCAGGTTGTTTGCTGACTCAGCTGTGCTGTGGTCCATCTGGGATTGGCTGCTTCACTTCCTGAATCCTCCCCAATGGACATCAATCTGCATCCTGGTTGGCTTCTTCACCTCCTGCTCCTCCAACCACAGAAGAGGCCTACTTATTTAAACCCAGTTCTCCTGCCATTCAGGGCGGCTGTTGTTTAGAGCAGCTCGCCTCTTGTATGGACTTCTGTGTCTGTGAACTTTGGTCTGCTGACCTGAATTGTTTGGCTTTGGCCTTGGCCTACAGTTAACTCCTACTGTTGTTGTTTGTAGTTGTTGTTTGTAAAGTTAGAAGGCCTACTTGTTTACTTTTGTTTGACTCCTGATAAAGTTGGTGTGGAGTATTCATTCAATTGGTTCACTTTAATTATGTTATTGACTTGATGGTAAAACTTTGTTGTAATTGGTACCCCTCCTTTTGTTAAAGTTTACATTTTATTTTAAGCTGACCAATTAAAATTGTTACTTTTATTCAACCTTGTTCCATCTGGGTTTTTAATGTTGCCTCCCCTTCTCCTGGCTGAGCCGGAGCGTAACAGTATGGATATATACTGCAGTTGTTCAGCATATTGTTTTTGTACTATTAGTGCTTAGTGTATCCTTAGTTTAGAGTATTTCTTAAAATTTCTCTAAAAATAAAAAACTCTGTTTTTGATGTTAAAAGACTGTCTTTATTATATTATTTATTTTAAAAAGTTTTTACAGAAATACTTTTTTGTAAAAATATTATTTGTTTAGTGAAGTCAAGAAGACACTATTTTTTATATAAAGCAAGTATTCCTTTATTCATTCAACCTTCATTTATGATGATATATCAAGAAATATTGCCTTATTTTTTATAAAAAGTATTTGTTTAATGACCTCAGACTTTTATGTTTCATAAAAACAAGTATTTATGTTTAATGAAGTCAAGAAAGACCATTTTGTTTTTGAATATTTTTATTAGTAATTATTTTATTAATACATTTACATTTTTTATGTATTGTGACAGAGAGGGTTCTTGTCAGCAGCTGCTGAAAGTAACTAAAGTAACTTAGTAATCTAACTTAGTTACTTTCCAAATCAAGTAATCAGTAACTTAACTAAGTTACTTTTCCCAAAGACTAATCAGTAACTTAACTAAGTTACTTTTTCAATGTAACTATGCCATCACTGGGTGTGGCGAGTTGAGTGATTGGCTGTGGAATGAAGAGTGACAAACAGACAGAAAAACCAAGAATCCCACAATGCCCCCTCCTCAAGGATCGCCTCACGGCGATCGAAGCCGCTTGTCAGGGTGAGCCCTGAAGAAAGAGGTGATGAGACCCGGGTCCAGAATGCGGGACCTAGGGACCCAGGAGCGTTCCTCAGGACCGTAGCCCTCCCAATCCACCAGATACTGAACGCCTCGGCCCCGGCGTCTCACGTCCAGGAGACGGCTGACGGTGAAAGCAGGAGCGCCGTCAATCAGTCGGGGGGGAGGAGGAAGACCAGCCGCGGGTTGGAGAGGGCTGGTGGCCACGGGCTTGATGCGGGATACGTGGAAGGTCGGGTGTATCCTCATCGATGGTGGGAGTTGGAGTCTCACCGCTGACCTGTTGATTACCTTCACCACAGGGAAAGGACCTATGAACCTAGGCGAGAGCTTCCGAGGAGTGTCCTTCAAAGTGATGTCCTTGGTTGAGAGCCAAACCTTCTGGCCTATCCTGTAGTCGGGAACCCTGGAGCGGTGTCTGTTAGCGAAACGTTCATTCTGCTCAGAAGTCCTTGCCAGAGCCGCCATCGTCTGGCGCCAAACCCGACGACAGCGTCTGATGTGGAGGTGGATCGAGGGAATGCCCACATCAGCCTCCTGCGAGGGAAAAAGAGGAGGAGAGAAACCCAAGGCCACCTCGAAAGGAGACCGTCCAGTGGCTGCCGTGGTCTGGGAATTGTGGGCATATTCGATCCACAGAAGATGCTGGCTCCAGGAAGATGGGTTGGAATCAATCACACACCGCAGGATGGCCTCCAGATCCTGATTGCATCTCTCTGTCTGTCCGTTGGATTGTGGGTGGTAACCCAAGGAGAGACTGACGTGTGCCCCAAGCGTTGCACAGAACCCTCTCCAGACCTAGGAGACGAACTGTGGGCCACGATCAGACACAATGTCCTGAGGTATGCCATGGAGGCGGAAAACGTGTTCCGTGACGACCTGGGCAGTCTCAAGAGCAGACGGAAGTTTAGGAAGCGGTATGAAATGTACAGACTTGGAAAAACGATCAACAATGGTGCAAATGACAGTGTTACCATTGGAGACCCGGAGACCGGTGTTAAAATCCAAGGCGATGTGGGACCAAGGACGGTTGGGGATCGAGAGAGGCAAGAGGAGACCAGCGGGGGGCTGGTTGTTGTATTTGTTCCTGGCGCAGACAGGGCAGGCCGAGACAAACTCCTTAACGTCCCTCTGAAGAGTTGGCCACCAGAAGGACGCTTTGGTCAGGTGGAGCATGCGCCGGATGCCGGGGTGACAGGAGAACCGTGCAGTGTAGAGCCAGATCAGAACGTTGCTCACCATGGAGGCGGGAACGAACAATCTCCCAGAAGGACCCGAGCCAGGGTCAGGTTCAGTTCTTTGGGCCTCCAAGATGTCCTTCTCTGTTGGCCAAGTCACCGCACCCACCGTGCAACAAGATGGGAGGATGTCGTCCGGAGTCTCGGGACCCTCGACCGAGGAAAATTGTCGAGAAAGGGCGTCTGGCTTGACGTTACGAGATCCTGGAATATAGGAAATCGAGAAATTAAATCGAGCAAAAAACAAAGACCACCTGGCCTGTCGGGCGTTGAGTCTCTTCGCTCCCTGAAGATAGGCCAGGTTCTTGTGGTCTGTCCAGACGATGAAGGGAAGTTCCGAACCCTCCAGCCAGTGTCTCCATTCCTCCAAGGCCAGCTTAATGGCCAACAGTTCACAGTCACCCACGTCGTAGTTGGCCTCAGCAGAAGACAGGCGACGGGAGAAGAAGATACATGGGTGGAGTTTCCCATCATTGGATGACCGTTGTGAAAGGACCGCCCCGACTCCGGCGTCAGAGGCGTCGACCTCAACGATGAACTGTTTCGAAACATCCGGATGAGATAAGATAGGAGCTGTGGAGAAAATATGTTTTAGGGTGGAAAAAGCAGTTTTGGCTTCAGCAGTCCAGGCAAACTGTACACGGGTAGAGGTGAGTTGTGTGAGAGGGATGGCCACCTTGCTGTAGTTCTTACTAAAGCGTCTGTAAAAGTTGGCAAACCCTAGGAATCACTGTTGCTGCTTCCTATTGGAGGGCACAGGCCAATCCACCACAGCTGTAGTCTTGTCCGGGTCAGACCTCACCTGTCCTCTCTCAAAGATAAATCCCAAGAAGGTGACAGAAGATTTGTGGAACTCACACTTTTCGGCTTTAACGAACAGCTGATTGTCCAATAATCATTGAAGGACCGCTTTGACGTGTCGAGTGTGTTGTGTCTCATCTTTGGAGTAGATCAAGATGTCATCTAGGTATACAAAAACAAAGACCTGAAGAAAATCACGTAGGACGTCGTTAACAAGAGCTTGGAAAACTGCCGGGGCGTTGGTCAACCCAAAGGGCATGACCAGGTATTCGAAATGTCCAAGAGGTGTTTTAAAAGCAGTTTTCCATTCGTCCCCCTTGCGAATATGAACCAGATGATAAGCATTGCGAAGGTCAAGCTTTGTGAAGACAGTTGCACCTTGTAGCTGTTCATAAACAGATTTGATAAGAGGAAGTGGATATTTGTTTTTGGTATTGATCTGATTCAGACCCTGATAGTCGATACATGGACGGAGGGTTTTGTTTTTCTTTGAGACGAAAAACAACCTACCCCAAGTGGAGATGTAGATGGACGGATAATACCAGATTTAAGAGACTCATCAATATACTCTGTCATGGTCACCTTCTCAGGCCCTGAGATGTTATACAATCTACTAGCTGGTAGTGGAGCACCAGCAAGTAAATCAATTGCGTAGTCGTAGAGTCTGTGACGAGGTAAGGATAATGCTTGTTGTTTGCTAAAAACCGGTGCCAGAGAGTGTTAAGTGGTAGGCACGTTGGTTAGGTTGATCTTTTCTTTTACCAAAGGAGGAGGTGAACTAGGAGAGACTGCAGAATGGAGACATTTTAACGAACACTCCTCCCCCCATCTTTCAATTCTGTTCTCTGTCCAGTTAATACACGGATTGTGAGTTTTTAACCAGGGGTATCCTAATACGAGTTGAGACGTGGGCGAGTCAAAAACAAAAAACTCACCAGACTACCTGTGATTTCCTGAGACAACAAATTTAATCTTTAATGTCTTTAATGAGATGGATGAAATGTGTTGTCTCGTGATAGGGTTGGGCATCGTTTGAATTTGAGCGATTCCGGTTCCGATTCCGATTCTTCGTTTCGATTCCGATTCTTTTCGATTCTCGGTTCCGATTCTTTTTGTAGGCGGGGTTACAAAAAGACGTGTCAATTCAATTCAGTTTATTTATACTGTATAGTTCCAAGTCACAACAGAAGTTGTCTCAGGGCACTGAACAGAAACAATCAAATATAAAAATAATAAGTTAACAGAACCTTTAATATAAAAATAATGGTAACACTATTTATCTGAGGAGACTACATTGAGTTTAACTCCATGTTATAAAAAAGCTACAGTAGTTAGCCAGAGTTATTTCAGGATGAAATAATTTGTACTTCTGTTTGAATTTAATGCTATGAACTTTTTCCTTTTTGTTACATTTACTGTGAATTTCTCACAGGGCAGATTAGAGCCAACATGAAGCACTTTGGTGTGGACTTGTTCCTGTTGAAAGTGCTTTATAAATAAAATGGTATGGTATGGTAACATGGAGGACTCACAAACATATATTATTATTATTATTGTTATTATTATTATTATACATATAATATTGTCCAGTGTCTGATGCTGCAGTCATGTTACTGAGCTCCCACTGATGGGCTAACCTGGTTCCACCACCAGCAGCAGGATCTTCAGACAGAACAGCTGGTGGGATGTCCTGGTATCTGCAGCCCTCTCTCCATTTGTTTCTTCATGGACATGGAGTTGTGAAATTATGTTGTGCCTCTTCCTCAGCAAAACGCTCCTCCAGTGGAGACTTTCTGGACAGGCTGCAGGAAGTTCCTAAACAAACAACAGGTTTATCAGTATTATCAGTAAAAAGATCATTTTTAAGACTGAGAATGTGTACAATTATTAGCTCTGTTGTTATTGCCTAACTAACCTATTCAATAATTCTTCAAACTGTGACATGCACTCATAATGGAATGAAAGAGAACATAAACAGAAATTATATAATACTGAAAACTAGAGACATTAAAACATTTTAAAAGACACTGAGAACTTTAAATGGATTAAGAATGTTAATAAGTGTTGGATTTGAGTGCAATGTAAGTGCAATCCATGGTTGAATTCACATCTGAAAAGGGATGCAACCTTTTCACAACATATGCTGTAACAGCTGTGGCACTCTAAAGTTACTGACGTTTTTACCTTGGACAGTCACTGGTGAACACTGAAGCCATTTCAGGTCGTTTGTCTAAGAAAAAAAATACAAGCTAACGTTAGCATCGTGTTTGTATTTGAGCTGACTTACCGCTTTAAGCGGAGTATAACTTGTTAGCTGCCTTAATGTTGGTATGAGATGTAGTTTATAGTTTATTTATTTACCTGGTGGAGCCGAAGAGGTGGCGATTAGCGAAAAGTTCGGCGGAGCGTTTTGCAGACGGACCACTCTGTACTTCCGGTCGATACGAAGCGAAAATAATCCGGTGGAGCGCATCAAAGACGGGACACTATTTTACTTCTCCACCCTCCTTTGCATGATAGAAAATTATTGCAAGTGCTGCACTGACCTGACTGGTCATTTTATTAATTAGTAAGCTTTCGATCGCGGAATCCACACTTCCGGTGGATTCTTCTTCGTTGGTTTTCGGCGGGGCTACTTCCGGTCGGCTAACTAGCATCGAACTTAGGAATCGCAAATTAATATTTTGAACGATTCCGGGAAAACCGGACAGTTAGTCCCGGTTCCGAACGATTCTCGATTCTCGATGCCCAACCATACCCTTGGATGGCGGTGACAGGAATGGATGGGTCCAAACTGGTTGTGGGAATCTGCAGTTTGTCTACTAGATCGCCGCTGATCAGGCTCTGTTCTGCACCAGAGTCGAGTAATGCCTGCATGGGATGATTAACAGAGTGCAAACAGAGAATCACAGGCAAGGTTAAATTCTTAGGAGAAAAAGAAGTTGTACCCACTAGTATCCCCTTACCTACTGGCGGGCGTTGGCTTTTAGCAGTAATCTGCATGTTTTTACTACATGTCCTTGTTTTCTACAATACATGCATGCATTGGCCTCCAGATGTCGCTGTCGTTCCTCAGGGGTGATTCGGGTCTTTCCGATTTGCATCAGCTCTGCTTCGGAAAAAGACTCGGAAGCTGATAGGGCGGAACTTCCGGAAGCGAGAGACTCACGGGAGTTGAAGTCATCCTCGAGTTGGCTCTCTCGAACACGGTTGTCAATGCGGAAGGCCAAGGCAATTACGTCGTCTAGGTCGGAAGGAATCTTCCCATTAATTAGCTTATCTTTTATCTGGCGGTTTAGAGCTTTGATGAATGCGCTACGGAGGGCTTTTCCTTCCCATCCGGACTCCTCAGCGAGGATGCGGAAGTGTATTGCAAACTTCGCCACCGTCTCCCCACCTTGACGTAAGGTAAACAGTTTTTGGGCCGCTTCCTCCTGTTGGAGAGGGTGGTCGAACACCTGGAGAAAGTTCTTTAAAAACATGGAGTATGACAAGCGGTCGACGGAACGTCGGCGAAGGAAGGCTTGTGCCCATTGGAGCGCCTCGCCCTTCAGTGCACTTATAATGTAAGTAATGCGAGCAAAATCTGAATCGTAGGTAATCAGAGCTCGTTTAAAGGCCAACTCGCATTGGAGAATGAAGCCGCCACATTTTCGTGTGTTACCTTTGAAAACTCCGAAGGACGAACGTCTGGTTCTTTACGAGGGACTTCATTAGGTTTTGTTTGAGTTGGCAACTCCTTCTGTAGAGAAGACACCATGCTCCCCAGTTGCAGTAGGTTCTTTTGGGTGGTTTGCTGCTGAGTGACAATCTGCTGTAACGTTGAAGAAAGATTGTCAATAAACTGGCCCCTTACTTCCTCAGTCGTGCCTGGGGGGTCCATTGGCTGGGACATACTATCAGGTTTGGTTTTAACGTCGACCCCAAATAGCAGACCAAGGAAGTAAGGACACAAGGCAGGGCAAAAGTGAAGTGAAGTTTATTTACAGTGCAGATACTCGAGCAGCTGTAAAGGAAGGGGAGAGAGTTGGTGAGTATATATCCATGGGTAATATGATGGTTTTGAATCTTGAGTTGAAGAATTGAAATTCTTACTTTGTTTTGCAGGAGGTGTTCTGGAGGAGAGTTGAAGGTGGGATTCCTTGGGTTGCAGCAGGTGGAGTGAGAGGATCCAGTTGGAGAGAGGAGCAGGTTGAGACCAGACGGTGCAGATGAGGACATCTAATGATCCACAGAGGTTGAGACCCGTGGATGAAGAAGGTCTTGGAGAAGACCAGAGTCAGGCCGTGGAAGGTCCGAATGGAAGATGTCCCAGCGCTGAAGAGGTGTCTGGCAGCTGCTTAAATAGGTGAGTCAGCAGTCCTCCTCAGAATGGCAACAGGTGTGGCGAGTTGAGTGATTGGCTGTGAAATGAAGAGAGACAAACAGACAGAAAAACCAAGAATCCCACAGAATCCCTCTTTGCCTCCGATGTGTGTCCCATTGGTGTATGGATGTGATAAAGCACTTTGTACAGATCTAGTAGAGTGTTGTATGAGTGGGGAAATGAGGGCATAGAATGTGTTGTAAAGCACTTTGAGTATCTTGATAAGGTAGAAAGGCATAAAGCTGTCATTTCTAACCCAAAACTGGATCCTGGCCCCGCCCAACCCGGATTTGGACCGGACCAGGCCATAATTATAATAATAATAATGATAATAATGTCTTTGTCTGTCATCTGTGTATGTTTCCCATACACAGACGAAATTCGTCTCTGCATTTAACCCAACCACCACCAGGTGGTGCAGTGAGCAGCCAGAAAGCGCTCGGGGAGCTGGAGAATTAGGTGTGCACTCATAGACACCCCAAGGTGTGTAGTGGCTGGGACGCGAACCCGCGTCCTTCGGGTCCCAAGTCAAAAGCCCTGCCACTACACCATCTTGGCTCCTGATTTGAACATGCAACCTTCTGATCTGGAGTCAGACGCGCTACCGTTGCGCCACGAGGTCGCACTTAGTGCTTAATGTGTGGGCCAGGTAGTGTCAGGCATTTTATTGTGCCAGGAATGCATGCAGCCGATGATCCAATATGTGCAAGCATGGCTTGCCATACTCCTCCTGCTGCACTTGGCCATTTGACCGCGTGCTGACCGGCCGGTTGTAAGAGGTAAAAAGTTCAGTTAAGCCTCAGATGGACTACTGCCGGCAATCCGTCAGCCCAAATGGACGTTCATTCAGCCGCTGCGCTCAGATGCGTGCAGCCGAGACCCAAACAGGTGAGATCACAAAATATCCAACATGTCAGAGCTGCAGGGTCCAATGCAGGCAGAAGCAGGGGAAGCATTTAATGCACTTTGATTGCTCTTCAGCTCTGCTCTTCTGCCCCCTCAGCTGCGCAGATCCACCAACTGTTAATAATGGTGGTATTAGCAGTTGAAACTTAATTAAAAACGTCAGGGAGTTTTCTGGGTTTGGACCTGTAATTACTGTTAATGCATCTGATCTTGTGGGGTTCAGAGATGATGGTTACGGGCTGTGGCCAGGTCGGTTCGGATTATTTGGACCCAAGTGAAACTCTAGAATGGCACTATATAATTACAGTCCTTTTACCATTCAATTTATCATGGCATTTCTTGCTACAATCAATGTAAATATGAGTTTTTAAACCATCACATGCACATTTTACACACGTGCCCTCACAGTGGTGACCATTCAATACATTTTTCCGAACAAGGTGACAAGATAGCGCGTCTAACAACGGATCTTCTGTTCCGTATTCATGAAGAAAGATTAAGCCTTTTGCTTCTTTGCCAGTAAGGTGTGATTAAAACTTTGTCCAACAAACAATCAAACAAACAAACAAACAAACAAACATACAAACAAACAAATAAACAAAATCACTATTATAGATTTGTTCCTGTCTTTGATTTTATATATATACCTTATAATGTTTTGCTAGTTTTTTGATACTTTGTTAAGGGGAGG
>JBBPBX010019032.1:23732-44916 GCA_038048925.1 Garcialebias charrua
ATTCCGGACATTCAACCTCTCAGCGGTCCGGCATGCATGCCCTCCGCCGGGGCCCGAGCGCCAAAGAACCTTCGTCAATAAAACCTTTTAATTGTATTCTTCTCTCTCTGTGTGAGTCTCTCTCCAGGTTGAACTTTGTTTACATGGATGGAGTGGGACCTAAAACTTATTAGAAGTCTATGAATATGCTGGGCCCCTTCTGATTTCAACTTTCAAAACCACATATTTGGGCCAGTATTTTTGTATTTGTCAATGGTCAATGAAAAACATTATATCTCCAACCTAACAATAAAAGGATAAATATATACCGTAATATTTCCACAAAACCCCTTTAAAAAAGATTAGAACTTTTCCTTTCTCAAGATGTCAAAAATGAAAAGAAGTACCGGTACTTAAATAAATCAAGTTAACAGAAAACCATTCATCCATCTGTTATTTTTACCCACTTCTTTGTTTTTGGTCACGGGGGTCACTGCTGAAACACTGGTGATATCCACACACAATGGATATCACACAGTGATATCCAGCAGTCACTGTGCGAGAGGGGGGTGACACCTGAACAGGTCTCCAGTCCATTACAGGGACACATAGACAAACAAGACAAACAACCATTCACTCTCTCACTCAAACCTAGAGACATTTTAGAGTTACCAATCAGACTAACATGCATGTTTTTGGTCTGTGAGAGAAAACCGGAACACCTGAGAAAACCCACCCATACATGGAGAGAACATGCTAACTCCACCCAGAAAGATTCCTGGCCACAGTTTGAACCAGGGTCTTTCTGGCTGAGAGGCAACAGCTCCACCAACTGAGCCACTGTGCTGCCTGCTAACAGAAATGTTAAACAAAATTTACAAGTTCTTGTGTTCCACGACATTTTTTAAATACAGTAGTCCCCCGTTACTTTGCGGTCGAGCTGTCATTTCTTTAATTTAATTTTATTTATTTTTCCTTTTATAGATGGCCTCCCTTCTCACCTTACAGCCATCCTCTTCACACCATTATGAATTATTATAATAATTATTTTTAAATATATTTTAATAGACTAGAAAGAAAGGAAAGATGGAAAGTAAGACTACAAAATATAATAAATATACACAAAGAGAGCACAAGGCAAATACACTTGACCGCTGTCTGTAAACCTGCAAAGAACATGACAGAACACAGCAACAAAATACATATGTATAAAAGACTTAGAATATTCATGGCTTTGCAGTAGATTTGTATAAATATATAAACCTACATATATATACTGTACATACATATACAGTATATACATGAATATGCAGTCACATATACATCTACATATCTACATATGATACCCACATATACATCCCTGCATCTATTTGGGTGTGGTTGTGAGCATGCATATGTGTACAGGGAGCCCGCGAGTTACGAACAATTTCCGGACCTAAGGACCGTTCGCAGCTCGATTCTGTCGCAGCTTGGGGGTGAAAATAACGTCTTGTTCGTAGGTCCTGATTACGTTTGTACGTCGCGGAAATAACGCTAAGGGAGCGCCGCACACAAATTTATTGGACTGAACAAGCGGACATACTGGGCCATAAACATGCACAGAACTTTATTTACAAACACTTATCTAACACATTACACCACACATTCATCAATAAACACACACAGTAACTGTACAGCACATATGTCAGCGTGGTGGCCCGCGGGCCAGATCCGGCCCGCAAAGCAATTATTTATGGTCCCCTGGATGATATTTAATAACTATTAGAGTCGGCCCGCAAGCCACAGCCGCCCGCTGGTGTTTTGCACACGGCACGGGGTCGCTCAAACTATGGAATGGATTTTCTGAACGGAGTTGTGTCTCATGAACCCAGAGTAATAAGACCCGCCTCAAATTCAGGAAATCCATTCCATAGTTTGCAGCCAGCTGCAGCGTGCAGACTCGGTGAGTAGCATTTTAGCTAACAGTTAGCCAACTTTTCATCGTAACGTGCACTGTGGGGAAATGTTTTACACTAAACACCGCAAGACAGCAACGTGCAATGTCTGCAGAGCCACAGCACCACAATAAACTGCGGTCAAGTTAGTTCAGCGGGACGACACTCTTGCTGAACCGAAACAGCAGCAGGACCCAGCCGTGCGTCCCCGTCTCCGATCATAGGCTGAGTTTAGCAACTTATCATTCGAGCTCCATGTCTTCAGCTGTGTTTTTTTTCTTGTTCAACCGTGGCCAGCTGCGTCCGCTCCGACCTGCGGTCTGACTATCACGTATGAGGGACAAGCTGACAGCGACCAACCAAAATCAGAGCGCCCCAGATTGAACAATAAAAACATAGCTGAAGCTTGGAGCTCAAATGTTCACCGAGAAGTTGCTAAACTTCATCATAATTAATGACCAACAGCTATCAGCTGTAGAAAATGAAGGATTTCACAGCTTGATACTTGCAGTCAACAGTAAACAATCATAAAAAGTACAATATATTAATTAAAAATCACAAGACAGCTGTATGCCTAATCATTCAACCTTTATTTAGGCAGGTAGCCTAAATTATTGTATTTTATTTACCGGTATTTGTATTTATTTGTATTCTACTTTCTCCGCAAGCTGAAAAGGGCTGGAGCTTCAACCCCCATCATGAGCACCTTCTACAGAGGTGCCATAGAAAGTGTCCTGACCAGCTGCATCACTGTGTGGTTTGGTGCATGTACTGCATCCTGCCGCAAGAGCCTCCAGCGCATTGTGAGAGCAGCTGAGAAGATAGTCGGCACCTCCTTCCCCTCACTGCAGGACTTACACAGCAAACGCCTCACTCGGAAAGCCCACTGCATGGCAGGTGATCCCACACACCCACTACACAGCTGCTTCAGACTGCTGCCATCAGGAAGGAGACTGAGGAGTCTCCAGGCTCGAACCAGCAGACTGAGAGACAGCTCTGTTCATCAGGCAGTCAGGATGCTAAACACTCTGCCTGCTCTGCCCCCCCTCCCATTTGAACTGCCTTAACACTAAAACTTTCTCACACATTACCACAAAACACAAAGATTTTAACACTGGACTCTGTGTCATCAAACGGGTTATTCACTAAACTCTCGGTCATGTGCTCATACAGTTTGCACTACTTCTCATACTTGCACTAATGTTTGTATTACATCACTGCCTATAATCATAATACTGTTTACATTCTCTGTTTACATTTATTAATACTGTTTACTTTTTTTACTACTGCTTACATGTAATTACTACTGTTTACATTTACACTACTCTAATATCTACACCACTGCTGATACATATACAGTGTGCTCTGAACGGTCTTACTTAGGGATGCCCAATGTGCCTTACTGCATATGCCACTTTTTGCCTCTATAACAACATCAACTACTACCTCATACATATACTGTGTACATTAACTCATACGCTGCTTTGCCACTTTGCAAATGTCAATGCTAGAAACCTTTAGTTTATTTTAGTTATACTTTTTATACTCTTTTTTTATACTAGTATGCAAAAACTCAGGACAGTATTATGTTCATTAAATGTTTAATGTTTTAGTTTTAGAGTTGGTGTAAATTTTCATACTCTTATACCACTATGCAAAAAACTCAGGACAGTGTTAGTTTTACTATTTTATGCTTATGTCTATTATTATATGTTTCAGTGTTTCAATGTTTAGATGTTTACTGTTGCACCGAGGGACTGAGAGAAACGCAATTTCGGTCCTGTGTATGTCCTGTACAGTACATATTGCAGATCTGACAATAAAGTTGACTTTGACTTGACTTTGACTTTATTTTTCAGTTGAATGGACTCTGGAACAATTGCAGATAAGAGCCATGAGAAAGAATACAACTGATTTGATTTATTTTCTTATTTTCCTATTTGAAAGCGGTGATCAGTAGGATCATAGAGCTGCACAATAATGCATTTTCAGTTTATAATGCATGCACTTTTATTTATGCATTTATCTTGATATTAAGAAACATATTTTGTTTTTAAAAACAATTTAATTTTTTGCTGTTTGCCTGTTGAAAAATGTTTTCACTTGAAATTACTGACAGATCCATAAGAAAATATTGCTTTATTCATTTAATCCTTAAATAATCGACCGTCTGTTAGGTCTTGGTTCAATAGGCTATGACCAAAAACATGCACGTTAGGCTGATTGGTGACTCTAAATTGACCCTAGGTGTGAGTGTGAGAGTGGATGGTTGTTTGGTGTGAGTGAGACAGGTCCCTCTTGTAAATGAGTCCCCATGACTCAACGAGGCTAGCCTGTATAAATAAAGGTTGAATGAATGAATGAATGAATATGTGAAATCATTTCAATATAAACATTGAACCAGTCCGGCCCTTGGCTTGTAGCAAATTTGTTTTTTTGGCCCTTGGTGTATTTGACTTTGACACCCCTGCTGTACAGCATGTACAGTACAGTAGTGTGCAGTAATGTTAAACATTGCTATTCAACACAGCACATTCAATACTGTAAAATAAAATATAATTTCTTACTTTGAGATGGTCAAAGCCGACATCTTAGGTTGCCATGCGTTGATGTTGTCGGGCCGAGCAGCGCGGCGAACCGCGGCTGCTGCTCAAGGCCTGTGTTAGCTTCTGCTAGCTGCCTGTTAGCCAGGCCATGAGCTGGTGTTCGCGCGGCGGTCCGGCGCGATGACAGAGCGATCGGTGATCGATCCGCGGCTGCTGCTCCAGGCTGAGACGTCCACAGAGTTCACAGAGCAATTCCAGCTTTGTAATTTATCCATATGAGGCAATCCTGGAACAAACACAGTCCTCACAGCCAGCTACCGGCACAACAGAACTACCTAAAATGGCTGCCGGGGCATTTCCTGGAACGGCCGGAAGTTGCGCAATTATGACAAAAACGTTTCATTTTTATTAAAAATATAATTTATAAAGCCTTTAAAACAACCACAGCTGCAACAAAGTGCTGTACACATGAAATTAATAACATTTAAACACACACACACAAAAAAAAAATCGTTTTTATTTTTTATTTTATTTTATATTTTTATTAAATTATTAAATATGATACGTTCGTAGGTCCGGATTGCCGTAGGTCGCAGGCGTTGTAGGTCGGGGGTTACCTGTATAAGGCTTCTCTAATAGAACATTCAATAGTGACCGCGAAGTAGCCTATAAGAGACCCGTCCCCCAAGACCCGAGGCAGACAAAGGAGGGACCAGAGCCCAAGACCCCAAGAGGGACCCAGAGCGCGGAGCCCCCAGGGCCACCCGGACAGGACGACCCACTCAACCACCACCCAGATCCGACCATAGGGGAGAACCGGAAGAGCCCCACCAGTGACTATACACAATGACCCCCCCACGACCAACAGCAACATACTCACAGGCCCCCGCCGGAACCCGCTGCACCAACGTAGCCCAAGGCCCAGGCACCAAGGCCCGGGAACCGAGGATGCACACCCCACAGGTCCAGGTCCAACAGGACCAGAGGACCCGAGCCCCACCAGGCAGCCACCAGGCCGAGCCAACACACGCCCAAGCTCCCAGCCCCAACACCGAGGGCCCCAAGTATGCTGGTTGGCAAGGGCACATCCCACTAGGGGGGCGCATGGCAGGGGCGCGACACCAAGCTGCCCCAGTTGTATCAGAGAGGGGACAGTCCAAGTCCCGGCCTGACACATAGCCATTCATACACAGACACAATCACGCAGACCCACCCTCATCTTCACCCTCACTCACTCAAAGACATACAATAACGACATATTCCATTCATATTCCCGATACGTACTCTATACCCCCAGGTCCAAGACATGTACCTGCCCCCTAGATGGGGCAGCCCACGCCCAAACCCCGGAGGTAGGCCTTCTCATTTTTGGGCGGAGAGGAGCCGATATCCACGATCCGGCCCAACCAGTGCCCAGCCAACAGGATAGGACACCCGAGTCCAATTAGCCAAGAGATGGTGCAACGCCAGTCCCGCCCCGCCCCACGGCAAACCCACAGGCCCAGAGCCCCCCCATGGTCCAGGACAACACCCGACAGCCTGCCCTTCCACCGGACCCCACCCCCGGAATGGCAGCAAGGGAACCAGGGGGTAGCACGAGAGAGAGAGAAAAAAAAAAAAAACACAAGACCCAACACACACACCCTCACCCCCAGATTTTCTGTTGATGTGTGTTGTTGTAAAGTGCAATTAAAAAAAGAAAAGAAGAAGGAGCAGAGGCTGGCATAATGCCAGTTTCCCCTCCACCCCAACTCTTACCAAACCCTTAATGTCTAAATGCATTATTGGAAGTTGGCACAGGCACAAGGTGCAAGAGTAGTGTCATCCCACCACCCATAGCCATATTGCCCACCCCAAGTTCCTATATGTGAATGTCATGAGGATGTTATGAGTGAATGTCTAAAGGCTCGGTTATAGTCGCGCTTTGGTCCGCAAGCTGTAGCGCGCGTGTTGCGCGTGCACTCAGCGCACACAGGTGCTAAATATTTTTTTAACAATTTATTTTGAATAAAAATTCCAAGCCGAATGTGTGGCTTATCCATCAATCAGCCAATGGTGTATCATGTCCAATCTTACTTTGAAAAACTGCGATAGAGCGAGTCTGTGAAAAACGAGCCACAAAACAATTATTTGTTTGCTGAAAATTTTAGCAAAGACGTGTCTGAGCTTAACCTTTCCTTAATAAATTCACGAAATGGTCAAATCAGCTGGATTAAAAAAAAGTAGTTTTGCTATGTGCACGCGGGCGGGTGGGACGGCTTCATTTCTTTAAAATTTAGCTAAAAAAACGCTTAAAATATATATTTCTTAGCTGACATTATAGCACAAGTGTTCCTGAGCTTAACCGTTCCTTAATAAATTCACGTAATGGTACAATCTACAGGATTTAAATTGTTTCGCTTTGACGTCTTCCAAACGGTCGAGGGCGCTGCAAAAATAAATTATAAATAAATCGAATTTTAGCTCAAAAATCTCCTACAGCCAACAGTTTGTAAATGTCCACCCAGTACAGGTAATCCCCGACTTACAAGCGAGTTCCGTTACTACGACTATCTCGTAAGACGAAAATCTCGTAAATCGGGGACTACCTTTTATACCGCACGAGCTGCCACTGATACACGTGCATGTGCGGTAATGAACAGTTACCAAGCACTTCGCCTATCCTAACACTTTAAAACATTTTTAAAAGAACATACATAAAAAATAAAAAATAAATTTCTTACTTTGAGCTGCAACTTCTCTCGTCTGTTTGCCTGTTAGCTCCGCCACGTTAGCTCCGCTGCGTTACGTCCGAGCTTTGCAGCTTCCTGCAGCACCACGCAGTCCAAACTGTTTAGGCCTATAGGAAGGACTGTTAGTATGTTAACTTCATACATTTGGAGCCAGAAAAAGATTTAATAACTTACCGAAAGCCATTTTCTCTGCGGTGTCCGTCCATCCAAAACCATTTGCGTAAGTTAACTGTTGTTAGCCACCGCCATTAGCTGCGCTCGTTAGCCTGTTAGCCCCTCCAAAAAGGCTGTCAGCTTTGTTTCTCCAAGTTAGCTTGGTGTCCCCCGATATCTTAGGCTGCCAGGCAGACATCCAGGCGAGCTCCAGGAACCTCTGATCGCACAAAGCCGGCTGTCGGCTGGAGCTACGAGGCTGTTGGAGCTATCTGGCTAATGTTAGCTCGTTGCTAATCTGGTCCGGCTTGCTGTTGCTTCACGTTGTCAACAGTGTTGTTTTGCTTCATCCATCCGTTCCTCCACAAAACCAATGTTCAGCTCCAGATCATGTATCCGAGTGCAGAAACCTCTGATCGGATTCGGACAAAGCCGGCTGTCGACTGGAGCTACGAGACTGGAGCTGGCTAAGGCTTAACACGGGCGGCCGTGGCACAGTGGTAATGGCAGTCGACCCCCGATCAGAAGGTTGGAGGTTCGAATCCCGCGTCCGCCCACCATGTGTCGTTGTGTCCCTGGGCAAGACAGTTAACCCCGAGTTGCTCCCGGTAGGTCTGGATGGCGCCTTGCAAGGCAGGCTACCACTACCGGTGTATGAATGTGTGAATGAATGGGTGGATGGCTGGTATTGTAAAGCGCTTTGGGGCTCCTCACAGGGGGCTAGAAAGCGCTTAATAAATAAGCTCCATTTACCATTTACTGCCGAAAACTGACTGACTGCCGAAAACTGGCGGAAACTGCCGCAAAACTTTGTAAATCGGCTTAAAAATTATGCACTGTACTGTAATTGTAATAATAATACTTTATTTATAAAGCCATTTAAAACAACCACAGCTGCAACAAAGTGCTGTACACATGAAATTAAGAACATTTAAAGGAGAAATGAAAAGTGTTTTTAAGCTAATAGTAGTCTAATGAAAAGCATAAAATAAGCTTGTTGAGAAATTTTCACAAGTCAAAAATGTCATCCTAACTCAAATTTAGACTTTGCAAAGTGAAGAAATTCTCATCTGGTGTTTTTGACCCCCCTCCTCCTGCCTGCTCTCCGTCCCCTGAATATGACATAGGCAGTGCAACTGGAGTTCATCCTCATACAGTAATATTAGTGTGTGTATCTAGTTGTGGACAAAAAGGTTTCAGTGTGTATCCTCATACAGTAATATTAGTGTGTGTATCTAGTTGTGGACAAAAAGGTTTCAGTGTGTATCCTCATACAGTAATATTAGTGTGTGTATATAGTTGTGGACAAAAAGGTTTCAGTGTGTAGCAATTAGGGATGCAGCAAAAAAAATCTATTTTTAAAGAATCAAGATTCTTAGTCCTGGCGATTCAGAATCGATTCTAAAAGCCCCAAAATCGATTTTAAAACTTTTTTTAAATTTTATATTGTATTTTTACCGCTCCTGTGCATTCGGCCGCTGTAGAATTTTGGCCGTGTAGGGCCACCGTAGTTAGTTAGCCAGGCAGCTCTCTATGGAGCCTGCTAGCAAGGAGACATTGAGCATGTTTCAACTTGCTCCTTCATCTTTAAAAATCATTTTAGATCCTACTATGTTCTGGGGAAGACAGAGCTTAACAAGACATTGGTAACTGTTTCAGGACATTTTCAACACCCCCACTTCCACGTTAGCATACGGCGCTAGCATGCTAACGTTAGCATGCGGCGGCTAACGCACGGCTATTCGTATTTCCAGGATAGAAATGCCCATTAATGCACTAAATCACCAAACTATTTTTGACAAACTAAAGTGATATCCTTCAGATTCAAAAAAGTCTTCTGCTTCCATTTTAAATGACAGACAGGAGGACAGTAATGATGGGTTTATAGCTTCAGTGTTATTGTAAGATAGCAAAGGAGGTCTTAATTGTGTCATAAAAGTGCGTCCAGAAAAGTACTACAGAAATCACTGCACTTCGGCATGTAGCAGGAAAAATGTAAAAAACTATTTCTTTAAGCTACTGACTTGAAAAAAGCATACTAAGTATGTTTATGTGTGTTGTTTACTATATGAAATTCTTGTTATATCGATTTTTTCAGATTTGATTACATTTCTCCTTTAAATACAAAAAAATATATTTATTATTATTTTTATTTTTTTTCACATTTTTATTAAATTGATAGCTCAAAAATTCGGAACCTCGTAAGTCGATGTGCTCGTAAATCGGGGACTACCTGTAATTACTTTCTGTAAGTTTCAACAAAATCTGTACTGTCGTTCATGAGCTATTTTGCAAAATACTACCCATTAAAAACACGGAACTACAAGCTAACCGCTATACATCTACGTTGCTAAAACATCGAATTTTAGCGCTAAACATCTCCTACAGCTAAGAGTTTGTAAATGTCTATCCAGTAATTACTTTCTGTAAGTTTCAACAAAATCTGTCCTGTGGTTTAGTAGTTCATACCTCCAGAGCAGGAGGCCGGGCTGCGACAGAGTAAGTCCAACCAGAGGAGGCTGCCGTCGGACACATGAGCTGGAAACGGTTGGTGGACTCTCTGGAAGTGTCAGAGCTCCAAAGCAGGAGGCCGGGTTGCGACAGAGTGAGTCTGACCAGAGGCATCTGCGGTCGGACACATGAGGTGGGAATGGTCGGTGGACCCTAGCGGACAAAAGTGGTACTGCACCATTTTTTGCTAAAATGAAAAACGGTCATATCTGAGCAAAAGAATTGTCTAAAAATATGGGAAAAAATCCATAAATATGTTGCTTTGCCCCATAAGTCACAGGACATGAAAATTTGTAAAAAAAAAAAACTGTGACTTAAAGGCCGGAGAATACGGTATATACAGTATATTGTATATACAGCAAACCCCCTAGTTACGACTCCATCGACCTACGAACAACGGGACCTACGAACGTATCATATTTAATAAAAATATGAAATTACTGTATTAAAAAAAAAAAAATATATTTTTTTGTTTTTTTTGTGTTTAAATGTTCTTAATTTCATGTGTACATCACTTTGTTGCAGCTGTGGTTGTTTTAAAGGCTTTATAAATAATAATTATGATAAAAATGATCATTTCTGATCATTTTTTAGCAATCTTGGGCAGCAGGAAGTAGGTCTTCAGTTTACACGGTCACAAATTAATGTAGAACACCGGACGCCATTTAGGTTCAGTCACGGGGGCCTTTGAAGGTCTCCAGTTTAGACGGTCACAAATTAATGTAGAACACCGGACGCCATTTTATGTTCAGTCACGGGGGCCTTTGAAGGTCTCCAGTTTAGACGGTCACAAATTAATGTAGAACACCGGACGCCATTTTAGGTTAGCTGCCGGCGCCGAGAGCCGGCCGAAGACTGGTGACCAGGATGGCTTCATATGGATTAATTACGAGCTGGAAACGTCTCTGTGAACTTTGTGGATGTCTCAGGCAGCAGCGGATTTATCGCTGATCGTGCCAGGCCGCCGCGCGAAGACCTCCGGCCGGCCTGCTACACCTCCGGCCTGGCTAGCTCCAGAAGCTAACACGGGAGCTAACACGGGAGCCGGCCTTTTGAACACTTGTGACCAGGATCGCATCATATGGATTAATTACTAGCTGGAATCGCTCTGTGAGCTCTGTGGACGTCTCAGGCTGGAGCAGGAGCTGCAGATTGATCGCGCCGCCGCTCCAACACCAGCTCATGGCTTGGCTAGCAGAAGCTAGCCAGCTAGCTAACACAGGTCTCGAGCAGCTGCGGTGGTTCACTGGCCGGCCGCCGCGCTGCTCGGCCCGACAACAATCAACGCATGGCAACCTAAGATGTCGGCTTTGACCATCTCAAAGTAAGAAAATATATTTTTATTTATTCTGTAAATGTGAATAGCAATGTTTAACATTACAGTACACTACTGTACATGCTTAAATGTGTGCGCGCGCTCCGTTAGCATGATACTTTTTTAAAATTTATTTATAATTTTCACCCCCTAGCTACGGCAGAATCGAGCTGCGAACCGTTCTTAGGTCCCTAACTCGTTCGTACCTCGGGGGTCACCTGTATATATATGTGTGTGTGTGTGCGTGTGTGTGTGTATGTGTGTGTGTGTGAATACTAAAATACACTACTACTTACTACTTGTACAACTATTACTACTTTGCGGTATTTCACTTATTATGGGGCTTCAGGGTACGGATCCCCCGCGATAAACATGGGACTACTGTATGATTGTTTCTCATTACCACCTAATGTGGACTTGTAAACAAAGTACAGGAAGCCCTCGAGTTACGTCAGGGATTGGGACCTACGTGTGTGACTTAGGTCGATGTTGTCGTACCTCGCGGACCAAAAACACCTGCCTGTCGTAGGTCCGCGTTTCTGACATAGGTCGCGGCTATACCGCTAACGGAGCGCCGCACACATATTTAATGGCATGAGACTGAACAAGCAGACATACTAGGCCATGAACATGCACAGAACTGTACAGTAAATGAATACAGTACTGTACAATAAATAAAAAATATAATGTCTTACTTTGAGCTGGTCAAAGCCTGCCTTCGTCTTTTAGCATCAGCTCGGGTGCGAGCTCCCCCAGCTTCCTTACGCTCCACACGCACACACGTGGTCAAAACTGTTTAAAAGAATGACTGTTAGCTTCTTAACTTCATATATTTGGAGCCAGAAAAAAAAAAACTTACTGAAAGCCGTTTCTCCGCGATGTTCCTCCATCCAAAACAACTGCTCGGCGTTAGCTACGGTTAGGCCCCGCCATTAGCAGCACTGGTTAGCATGTCAGTTCATTCAAAAAGGCTGTCGGCTTTGTATCTCCGCGTTAGCTCGGTGTCCCCCGACTGCCAGGCGGACATTTGCGGCGAGCTCCCGGCCGCAGATGGCCCCTCCGCGGCATGTCGGCTCGGTGTCTTCGCCTGTGTTAGCTGCTCTGTTAGCTGCTGTCGTTAGCATGTCGGGCGGCGTTGTTGGAGCGATCACGGGGCGATCGGCGGCTGCTCCTCCGGGCCTGAGACGTCCACAGAGTTGACCGAGTGTTTCCAGCAAATTTATCCGTATGAGGCAACCCTGAACGGACACACGGTCCTCTAAAGCCAGCTGACAGGAGCGTCTAGAGCTCCATTGACCGCAGTAGACAATTGTAAAATGGCGACCGGAAACGACCGGAAGTTGCGTAAATACGATCAAATTGTAATAAAAACGAAATATTAATAATTATACTTTATTTATAAAGCCATTTAAAACAACCACAGCTGCAACAAAGTGCTATACACATGAAATTAATAACATAAAAAAAATAATAATAATAATATTTTATTTTTTTATTTTTTTTAATCATATTTTTATTAAATATGATAAAATCGTAAGTCTGGGTTGCCGTAGGTCGCGGGTGACGTAGGTCGAGGGTTTCCTGTAAATGCACTCAGATTGCTTGAGTCAAGGTAACAATGAAAGACATAATTATCAGTCACAATCTCAAAAATGTATCACTTTTTCATCCTGTTGACTGGGTGTTTCTTTAAAAAATAAAACAAAACAAAATCAGTTGTAGTTTTTCGACCCTTCTTTTTTTAATACAAATTCAACACTACAAAATCCTGGTTTTCTGCTTCCTTTCTTTTATCCCTTGTACCTAAAGTAGCACAGAATGTACCACCAGACCCCCACCCGTCAATTTAAGCTTTCCTCGCCCAGCCCTCCCAAACCCCCTCTTTTTGTTTCACTGAAATAAGCAGTATTCTCTGGCCCTGTTTGATCCTTTGACTATGCAGGGGCTTCATGTCTGGCCAGTGTTTTTGGATCAGCAGGTAGTCGCAGGCAAGCTGTTCTAAGGGTCATCATTCTTCTCTCTCTCTTCTCCTCTCAGCTCCTTGCACACAGATGGGGACCTGTTGAACTCAGCCAAAGGTCAGAGCTAAATTACATATTTTTGGAATCTGTGTTTCAGATGAGTCTTTGTGAGGAGGGGATGCAAAATAATGAAAGGCAGCTGAGAAACAATTATCTGACATTTCCACTAATCACACTGGATGTGTTACTTAAATGGCTCAGACATGTTGGAGATGCTTTATTTTTATTAATTCATGTTATTTATGTTTATTTTTATTTTTTGCAGAAATTTCAAATGTCTAATTCAAATTTCACGCTAATTTGGCCTTCTCTCTATTTCACATGGATTTAAATGACTGTCATGAACTTGTAATGACTGAAGAGGAGACATGTTAGCTGCCGTCCAGCTTATTGAACACCAGACTAGTGGCTGGCTGCCATGGCAGATTTAACTTGCCATGCAGCATGCAATGCATGTGTAAAGGATTATGAGGAGGTCAATATTAATATTGACCTCTTTACCTTAATTAATTTACTTATTCAGATTGAATAGTAATTTCACGGATTCTTTTCTTTTTCAGTTTACCCAATATTTCTGTGATCTTTATGATGGATAAATAAATAAAGCCATTAAGTGACAGAGACGTTAACTTAGTTTGATATGTCAAAGACACTATCATTTATTTAAAATAAATCAACTAAATTAACACCATTACACTTGATTGACATGATTTCACTTTCTTTCAATTTAACACGTCAGCACAGTTAAATTTAACACAACAGACTTCAATACTGGATGTTAAACATATTTAGTCTGAGGGCTCTTTAACTTAAATATAGTTTCCAGATAGATTGGGAGGGATAAGGGAATAGGAGGAAAGATAGAGAGATAATTTACAGGAAATTGTCTTGAGCATGTTACCAAAAGTGACACTTCCCATCCGACTTCTGCTAAAATCCAGGTACGTTTGTAAACAGCTCTTTACCTTCGACGACGAGTCTGATAAAGAAATGACACCAGCCTTTCAGATGCACAGAGTCCTTCAGGCCCAGTTCGTCCGAGCTGGTTCTAGTTTACGTTTTCAACGTCTCCTGGTTTCGCGTTGGTCATCAGAAAATGCGTCAGCTCCTGGCCTCTGACTTCAAGATAAACTTATTCCAGGAAGGAATAAACAAAGTTTTGAGCTTACGCTCGTTCGGAGTGGACTCATAACAAACGTGTTATTAGTCCTTAACTGAATGACTGTCCTTAGCGTGTGACTGAGTTCATCCAGCTACTTTGGGACGACCTCACATCTTGAAGTTCCCAGCAAACTCTGAAGCGTTTCAGCCAAACTTAGAACTTAAAAGAAGATCATGAGAGGAGTGAGACTTGTGTCTTTTTCATTGGTCCGTGGAAGCAGTTGCCGTTATCACGACCCAAGGTTACAGCCAGCAGCAGAGGGAAATGTTTAGGAAAAGACAGACTCATAGACTCCCAAGAGGAAAAACACTTGGATTAGCGTCTTAACTAGCCTGGTTGATACCAGACCCATGTCCTTCACTTCGCTTTGTACTAGGGTCTGGCATCTCTCCCATAGACAGCGATTTCTCCGTTAGATTTTTGAATGGACCAATCAGAGAACAGAAGGCGGAGTTTTGTTAGTTTAGCCTGGCGAGGTCCAGGCTATTCAGATAAAAAGCTCAGAAACCACTCGGTGGATATTTTTTCTGCTACCAGTGTGTAATTATATGTCTCTAATTTACTGACTGTTGGCCTAGATGAAACATTTGAGATAAAATTCGATTTTTTATCATTTATTTTCGTAGCGCACCCGAGGCTGTTTGGAAAATGTCAAACCGAAACTATTTAAATCCAGCAGATTTGACCATTTCGTGAATTGATTTAGGAACTGTTAAGCTCAGGAACACTTCTGATATAACGTCAGCTAAGAAATATATTTTTTATCAGCAGAGAAATAATAGTTTACCTTGTTTTATTGAAAATTCCTTCGTGGCGGCAGCCATTTTGAATGACGACGTCAGTCGACGTCGTTCAAAACTCCGCCTTCTGCTCTCTGATTGCTCAGGAACACTTCTGATATAACGTTAGCTAAGAAATACATTTTTTATCAGCAGAGAAATAATAGTTTTTTACCTTGTTTTATTGAAAATTCCTTCGTGGCGGCAGCCATTTTGAATGACGACGTCAGTCGACGTCGTTCAAAACTCCGCCTTCTGTTCTCTGATTGGTCCGGTCAAAAATCTACCGGAGATATCCTTGTCTATGGGACAAGTCCCAGACCCAGCAGTGAAGGGAAATGAGAATTGAGCGGAGCTGCGTAGGAATGGCGAGGGCCAGGCTACGTCTTAACACTTCTAAAACAAATCTGAAAAGCACAGTTTGACATAAAATTCAACTCTGACACCATTACTGTATATGGTCAAGTAACACAGTAATACTCCATATTAAAAGAATAACACAGCATAACATATATCATGAAAATGACAAAAGTTATTCTTTTGATCACATCAGAATAAAATCAAAGATAGAAATAGTCTCTTTTGGTGACTATGTTCTCAGATTACAACTAATGGAATAATTTGTAGTAAATGTCTTGCTTTACTGAGAGGTCAGTAAAGGTCATCTCTGGAACAGTTCAAAAATACACAGGTGTATCAAAGTGGACACGGTCATGCCCACTACATCTCCCCCCTTTTGGAAGCCATCGCCAGTCCTTGGGGATGGGGTCCAACACGAAAGGAACCTTGAACTGTCTCTGATCTTGAAGTAATCCAGCAAGTGGAAAAGAAAAATCAAAAATTATAATCCCATAAAGTTTTGGAAATTCCATACTGTTCGGAGGTAATCCCATTGCGAAAAGCTTTTAATCCTTTGGAAAACAAAGTCTGTTAACTCTTGGAAAACAAAGTCTGTGATCCCTTGGAAAGCAAAGTCTTATAATCCACAGCGGTAATTCCACAGCAGTAAATTCCCAACGATTAGTTTTGTTGATTGATCAGCAACAATTGTTTTCATAATCAGCATGTAGAGGGGATCCCTCGATTGACGCAGAGGAGGCGACCCTTGGATGAAGGTTGAAGACCAAGCGTTGGAGCTGCAGGTCCCCACATCGAAGGTTGTTGGCTGGTTGGTTTCCAGTCAGTGCCACTCTGGTTCTATGTGTCATGCAATTATGTGGTTTTTAGGTGGGCTTATGATTGGGATTTTACATTAGCCCTACCTATATGCACCTGGTATGTAAGCTATCATGGTTTAGATCAGCTACAATTACCAATTAAGGGGTGGATCAATTCTGTAAAATTAGATATAGGGATCTATACCTATAAAATTTTGGAGGGCTTCTGTAACGAAGGCCTCTAATTCCAAACTATTCCTCCATTCATTACTTAGTTTAGGTTAAACTAAAATAAAAAATGAAATATAGTTTGATCTAAATGTCTGTTGTCTTTTAGACGAACGACGTAGGATTTGGTATTCCTAATAAATTTTGAAGTCTATGGCGAGACTCATCAAAATGAATAGACAATCTAGAATAGAAACGATCGAATCGGTTCAATTTAGAAATTGTGAGACCAGTGTAGTTTATGGTACCTTGAGTAGCTTTAAACTACATTGACTCTTCGACGATTGAGATTTAACAAAACGAACTGCATGTTGGCATAGTTAAATCCATATCATTCATTAACCAATGTTAATACAAAACCTTTTTGGCTGGGAGTGTTCAGAACCAAACAATATCTCAACTAATGACAACAGTAATGACTAAAAACAAGGAAACAACGTTTCACTGCTTCGACACACTCTTGTCGTCAGATTCCAAAGTGCAACACACAAGAAAAACAGGTCTCAACTTTATGACCGAGGTCAAATTAAATCTCGTGGATTTAAACGGTTGTTAAGGTTAGTTTTTTGTTGTGGGTTTTAGGCTTAGCGTTTCTAAGTTCAAATTGGACAATGCGACTTATAGGGTGGAAAATACGGTAGTTTAAACCTGATTAGTTTATTTACTAACTTGTGTTTGGACGACCTTATTATCCCATGAAGTCGGTGAGTTTGTGAGATCTTTGTCTTTTGTGGAGTCATTGAACGCCTTATAAGGTTTGATCTGATTTCGATGTACCCATTTAGCAATTGGCTCTTTGCGGCCTTTGCTGATTTTGATTTCGTAGACGACTGAGGACACTTTGTCTGTTATCAGATGAGGTCCAGTCCACCTGGGCATTAGTTTGCGGGCGAGAGTTCCGGTCTCGGACCCTCCTTTCCCGGTTGCTGGGGCGAACGTATAGTACCAGACTCTGTCTCCCACTTGGAGTTCATTATGAGAGGCCTTCTGGTCGTAGTACGCCTTGCGTCCTTCAGCGGACCTTCCAGGTTTTTCTGGGCGAAAGCAAAAGTGTTTCTGAGGTGTACATTCAAATCTTTGTCTTTGGCATGACCTAACATCACCCCCCTTTGGTCATGGGGGACCACGAACATAGGTGAGGACGTCCGTCCATGGGCACACGTTAGGATGCCATTGTTTAGTTTAAGCTGTTCGCGCAGCTGAGAGTAGACAGTACACAGGAACCTTATAGGTTTCGGCCAACGTATCTTCTTACGTTTACCTCTTTCCGTGTAATTTAGGTGCGTCTCAAACGTCAGTGCAGTCGCAGGCGTGTCTGATTTGTCAGTCTGCGATGGGTCACTGTCGTTTTTGTGTGAGTTTGCCCACTTTATGACTGAAGAGGTGCTCTTTGAGTCTGTCAGAACTATGTCATTTCTGATTAGTTCTGGACTCAAATACTCCTGAACCAAGGTTTCATGGAAAGCTTGGCTGATAGCTGAATTACCTGTCCCAGAGGACAGTACAGCATCTTCGGTGTGGGATCCTTGGATCTCAACACCTTTCTCTACCTGTGGTAGGTAATGTGAGTTCACCCCCCTTTTGTTTGAGGAGGGGTCCTCAAAATCTGTATCAATGATGTCCAAGTGACTGTCAGCGTCTGGTTGACTGTCATTTTGCGGACTCAAATGCTTTTGAACCAAGGTTTCCTTGAAAGCTTGGTTGATTGCCAAATTACCTGTCCCAGAGGACAGTACAGCCTCTTCGGTGTGGGATCCTTGGATCTCAACACCTTTCACTACCTGTGGTAGGTAGTGTTCAGTAAGTGCTGAATGTGTCAGCTCGCAGAGGAGGTTCTCTTGTTGGGCCAGAGTTTGGTCCAACTGTTGGGTCTCTTCTGTCTCACCTGTAGTTGAAGGTTCACTTACCGGGCTCTCGTCCTCGGATGAGCAGTCCCTTGTGTCCTCTGCGGTACCTGCGGTTAGGCAGTCTGTATCACAACTAGGAGGCACTTTTATTGGCAGGGGTTTACTCACTGTGCCCACATTGTCTGTTGACCATAATCTATAATCGCACCGAAGCGGTTTATAAAATCTTGGCCAACCAAAAATGGGAAAGAGTCAAGTGTAGACACAAACACCGGGTGGCGTAGTGTCATTTCGCCAATCTGCATGTGAACCATAGCCATAGCTGTTAGGGTTGTTCTCGTCTCTGCGAGACCCTGTAGCTCAATAGCACATTTCTCAAAGGGTATTTGCCTGTCAACACCGTTAGCGGCGGTCCTCAGCTCCTCGAACAGCTTGGCCGACATAATAGTTATATCAGAACTGCCATCCAGGAGGGCTTCACGCTCAAGGACACCTTCCAGTGTGATAGGCAGGTAAGCTTTCTTAGCCACCCCCCTTTGTATAAAGTTACACAGAAACCTCACAGGTCTTGGCCCACGTTTCTGTTCACGTGTGACTCTGGCTGTGTACTCATGTTCACTGTCAGCATCTTGTTGGCTGTCAGCATCATGACCTTCAGGATGTTGTTGTGTGTCAGCAATTGGTTTGCTGTCAACATCCATGGCAATGTTGGTAGTAGTGTGCGCTGAGTTATTTGTGTGCTCTGAGTCTTTGTGAAAGACAGTGCTACACATCGCTCCAGGTTGGTCAATGTTGATAGTGTCATTATCAATGATAACGCCACTCATTGTATCAGGTTGGTCAAGCACAGTAACATTCAAATCTACTGACAAACTACTTACTTCCTCTGTCTCTTCCGAGCATAGAGGTGTTGGGCCATCATTCCTGGACATTCGTGACTCTTTGCCTGTCTTGAACTGTTCTGTTCGAGGCGCGGGAGGTGCAGTTCCAAGGCTCGGGGGTTTCTGTTGGGACCACGCATAGTTACATGAGTATAGGTCCTCATACTTCAATTTCTTTTGAAGTCCACCCACCGATGGACCTTGGTTTTCACCCACCTGGTTCGATCTGAACCATTGTGGGTCTCTTAGAGAGTGAACACCTACCTTTTGTGGTTCGTTGCTTGTCTCAGATTTTTCAATCTGAGGTGCTTTAGGGGCGGGGCTCCCTTTAAACCATTTTGAGTCACTGTTCCAGCTGGTACCAACATTTCGTTGTATGTCAGTTTGAAAATCTTGTTCATTCTTGCTAGTATCATCCAACTCTTTTAACAATCGACGTAAGTGCTCTACCTCTTCTGAGGTCAGAGGGCCTTTGAGACGACAGTGTTTATTCTCGCTTTCTATAGGAGAGAGAACCTCTCCTATTTTTAGCGACTGGGAAACGACCATTTGACCTGGGCACACCTCAGAGGGTGTTTTGTTTTGCATGTGAGCCTCAAAAGTAGTGACAGCGCACCGTTTCATCACTGATTGTCTAAACTGATGTTGTAACTCAAGGCCTTTTTTGAGAAGTTTTTCTCTTTGTCGTTTGCTCTTCTGCCTTATCAATTCAATCTTTGCTTTGAGCAACTGGTCATTTGTGTGCTCGGAGTTATCAAAGACAATGTCACACATTGTACCAGTTTGGTCATCCTCTGTATCATTCAAGTTTTCAAACAACCAACTTATGTCCACTATCTCCTCAGAGCTTAGAGGTATGTTGCCTTTTTTCTGGAACTTCTGTGATTTATTGCCGGTCTCGGACTGTTCCGTTCGAGGGGCAGGAGGGGCTTGTCCTTGAACTGGGGGTTCCTGTTCGGACCCCCTTTTGTGATATGGTTTACTTTTGTGACCATCTTTCTTATCTTTAGGACGTGCGCCCCCCTTTTGAAATCGTTTTCCGTACTCTGGGTCTTGTCTGAGCCACTGCGGTTCATAGTTCCAGCGGGCATCAACATGTCGTGGTTTGTTAGTTTGAAAAACATGTTTCTTCTCGCCTTTTTTAGGAGAGGGAGTTGATGAACTTGTCCCTTCCAGCTCCAGCGAGTGGGATTTGACCTTTTCTTGGTAATGTAGTTCACGCTCTGGTTTTGTTTTTAACCAGATCGGGTCATTGTTTTGTCTGTGAGCGTCACAAACAGTTACAGTACCCCGTTGTGTTTTTGATTCTCCTAACAAACGTTGTACCTCAAGGTCTTCTTGGTGAAATTCTTCACGTCTTTGAATGTGCTTCTGCTTTAATACTTCAAGCTCTTCAAGCCTTGATGCGATCAGCTTGAGAGCTTCATCATAATTGTCATATCCCATCTTTGTTTTGAAATTTCTCCAAATTAATGAGAGATGTTTGTAGTTTGTTATTTTAAATACCTTATTTAAAATAAACTGGAGTCATTAATTGTACACAGAAAAACGTTAAAAATGCCATTTTTAACTAAAAGTGTACAGTGTACACCAATTCTGTTTAAAATGCAGAGATGTGAAGAGCTTAATGTGGAAATTTTTGGTTCTCCATCAATTTGTTCTTTAATTTAATGTGAAAATCAAATAGAAGATGCTTTATTGAATGTTATTTTAAAACCTTTCAGTATTTAAAATGAGCAAAAATTGTTTGTCTGTACCTCTGTTATTCTAAAATTTTTATTTAAAATAAACAGGAGTTTTGTTTGTGTACAGAACAATTTTACAGGTGGTGTTTCTACCATAAAAATGCTGACTTTTTATGATGTTTTATGAGAAAACTCATCTGTTAACGTCTTTTAACCAACAGGGGGCAGCTTCAAGTCTTAATGTTATCACGAGG
>JBBPBX010019033.1:9313-44915 GCA_038048925.1 Garcialebias charrua
ATCAATAAATAAATATATATATATATATGTATATATCGGAATTTTTCTTTTGAAAAGCAGAGTTACGCAGTTTCTGGCAGTTTCCGGTTAGCTGCGGAGGCTACAGCTGCCCTGTACTCTCAAAAAAAGCGAAGTCTGGTCCTCTGTACATTCAAAAAATAAAACAAAACCGTTCATAGTACAACTTACTGTTACTGTGTGTACTATGAACGTGTTTTACGTCGTAAACAAATACGTACAGAGGATGGACCGAGCTGTACAGCGGTTTTACGACGTAAACGCAATGGAGAATACGGAGGAGGGACGGAGGAACAGCTTTAACAGCATACCAGTAGGTTATTAACTCTTTTTTCCTTTCATTATGGCTCCTAAATGTACAGTATGTGTGTTTTGATAATTATGTAGGGTACTGTGTTAGGATAGGCTACGTTCTTGGTAAAATACAGGACTGTACGTATAAGGTGAAGTATTTACGTATGTTCCGACTTACTTCAAAATTTGGGTTACGACGGCGCGTAGGAACGGAACTCCGTCGTAAGTCGGGGACTACCTGTATTTAGTTTTCTGTGACTTTCTTTTTGTACTTGTATTTCAGCTTCTCCATTAGTTTTTCCACTCATGGAGTTGAGCTCCTGCCCTGCCCACCCTCACCTGTTCATCATTGCCTCTCCCCAGATGTTGCCGGTTCTCACTTATTAGTTTTCCTTCAATGTCTGTGTCCATCCACCCATTATCTTCCGCTTGTTCCAAAGTCTGGTCGTAGGGGTAGCAGCTTGAGCAGAGAGGTCCAGACATCTTTTTCACAGTCACCTCTTCACCAAACTCTTGTACCGCTTGTAAAGGGCACAGCACATAGCAACGGGTCCCCTATCCCATACTCATGGAGCACTCCTCACAGTATACCTCGAGGAACTGGATGGACTGAACTGAATGTAGACTGGATAGGCCAACTCCTGTGACCCCTTGAGGACCCTAGTGAAGGTAAAGAGCTGGTCCAGTGTTCTATGGCCAGGACAGAACCTGCATTGTTCCTCCTGGATCTGAGGTTTGACCAATGATCATACACACTTCTCCAGTACCCCTAAATAGATCTTAACTGGGAGGCTAAGGAGAGTTATGCCCCTATTCATTTAACCTTTATTCATACAGGTTGGTTCCCATTGAGCCTCGAGGACTCATTTACAAGAGAGTGCTCCTATAATTGGAGCAAACACTCCTGTCCCCCTTTTTGAAGAGGGGAACCACCACTCCAGTCTGCCAATCCAGGGACACTGCCCCCGTTGTCCATGCAACGTTGCAAAGGCGTGTCAACTACAACAGCCTCACAACATCAGAGCCCTAAGGGAATCAGGGGGGATCTCATCCACCCCTGGATCCCTGC
The DNA here is from genome assembly GCA_038048925.1 of Garcialebias charrua. Classification (NCBI taxonomy): domain Eukaryota; kingdom Metazoa; phylum Chordata; class Actinopteri; order Cyprinodontiformes; family Rivulidae; genus Garcialebias; species Garcialebias charrua. Next base: position 10,695 of record JBBPBX010019033.1, read on the forward strand.
TGCCTCTGAGCTTTTTGACTACCTCGGCAAAGTCCTCCAACTCGGCTTTCTCCATGGAAGACATGTCGGTGGGATTGAGAAGGTCAGAGATATATTCCTTCCACCTCCCAATGACCACATGTTGAGGTGAGCTGTTGACAGTTCTCCCTCATTATTTTCAGTATGTCATTTTTCCTCATTTGTCTGACTGCACATTGCACTCCCAAACCATTCGTATTAGTTTCCTTCAAGTCTTCTAGAGTTTTAGGCTGGAAGTAGGCTGTTACGTCAGCCTTTAATTTTCTTGTTCAATGAATTTGTTTGTTTGTTATTACCTCAGAGTCCTTTGAGTTTCTTTCTGTACTTTGAGTTCCACTCTTACTAACTATACAGGTACACTGTTAAAGTTCAGAATTACTCACTATATTTCATGACAGATGTTTTTATAGATGTGGACAAAAACAAACTTCACTGGAAAAAAATGTCCATATCGCGTCAGGTTGAGGTGTTTGGCTGTCTTGCATCCAAACAATAATTAAAATTGTCAAAATGCCATATGAATATTTTTGAGGGCAGGTAATGGAGCACTTTTGCAGGAAAGCTTGTACAGTGTGTGTAATTAGAGCCCCTTGACAGTCAGCCAGAGAACATCTGACATGTTTCAGTCCAGTAACTCGACACTCCACTTTCCTTTATAGTGCGTGGAGCTCATCCAAAACTGGTACCCTTCAAATGCAAGGTACATCAAAAAATGAAATGCGCTGCTCTCTGGATTTATTTATATGTTGCTGTGATGAGTGTTAATGACAAATTGCACTGAACTGAATTTAATTGTGATACAATTTCCAAGCAGGAAGTACCTGTAATATTGAAAACCACCCACACAGGAAAGTATAACAATAACTTCAAAGGGGCAAAAACGATTTTCTGTGACCTTCTCCGAAATTGCAGCTTTTGGAATATGTCATAATTATTTTACAGTAATGTGTTTTTGGAAAATTGTTGTTGGAGGCTATATCCCATTTTGCCTTTAATGATGCATGAAAATGACCTGCAGCATGTGAAGTTTGACAACAATGAAGCAATAAATCCTGAACAACTGCAACAGTCTGAGTTAAACACGAGGTTTTATCCTTCAGAGCTAAATTTATCCTGCCACACAACAGCTTTTGACATTGATGGATATTTAATGTTCTAAACAATCATTTCTGGGCTTACATAATATATTTTTTTAACATTTTGGAACATGCAACAATTTGTGATCAGTGAAATGCTATTCGGGCCTCTGTAGTAAACACAAAACATCAAATTTATCAATAATAAGCAAGTCTCATCCAGTCAAGAGATAACTTTTACTTGCACGATCAATCGTATTTAAGAAACAAGCCATCTAACCATCCTGCACTTTTACAAACCATTAAGGGTAAACGTACTTGGTTGTATTCAGCCCGAGCTATTTGAAAGGAAATAAATAATACCTTCTTTATAAAACTGAATACAGCTGTATTGTTTAGAATGTAGGTGCTGATTATTATGGACCTCACTGATTAACTTATAGAAACACAGTTTAATTGTGGAACTACTTAACATGCAACATCATGATTAGTTTAATAATTTAGATGCTACCTATTGAAGACTGTCGGTGGATACATTTTTTTGTCTTTCGACTGCTTCCTTCCTCAGGGGTCGCCACAGCAATCCAACTTGCATGAAGATTTGTATATTATTTTACGCCAGATTCCCATCCTGAGACAACCCCTGACCACTGAGCTCCACAGCCCTCTGTGTGGAGCAGAGAGCTGCCATAGGGGGCTCAGGGGAGCAGCAGCTCGAGGGCGCAGCAGGTTAAGGAATTTGCTCAAGGGCCCAGAGTGGGGCAAAATGAGGGTGGAGGTAGGTGTGGGTGCTTCACCTATCCTACCCACATTTTGATGTTGTCTGTACCGGGAGTTGAATCAGCGATTTTCCGATCCCAGGCCCACCTTCTCTTACCTCTGTGCCACCTTGCCAGTGGTGGGATGTAACTAGTACAAGTACTTCATTTTCCATGTATCTGTACTTTACTTAAAGGAGCTGTATGTAACTTTTCTAACAATATTTTTTTAACATATTTCTTCACTCTGTCACTACCTCCTGACATACTGATTTTAGACAAGTAATCTCTGAAAAAAACTATTGTCCCCTTGCTTCTCTAAAAGCATTTCTAAAAAGCCACAGTGACCCGCCGTTAACCAGCCAATAAAAACAGAGCTTCTCACTTCTCACCCCCTAACCCACGCCCCCCCTGTCCCAGCCCGCAGCGGCCGCGCAGGTTCTCGTTGAAATAATTGCAAAGCGATGCAAAACTGTTTTGTATGTGACACAAATGTATTAAATTCCCCTTCTTCATCCCTGATCTGGACTTTTCTTTTGTTTTTTTTGCCAAAAGTCAAGTGATCGCTTCATCCTCCGCTGAGTCATGACAGAAACATTCAGGAAATGAATGAATTTGTCACGAGCGAATTAAACTCGGGTTCAACGTGGCTGCCGAGGCTCTGCTGATTTCATGGTGTTCTGGTGTGCTGGACCAGCGCTCCATGTTTTTATTTTATTTTTTAGAATATAAACACAGAAATGCACAGCTGCTGCGACATGACATGAAGGAAAGGCGGAGCAAAGGAAGCTGCTGCTGAGCGAGGGGGAACAGAGCCATATATGGCTCTGAGGGGGAGGGACCAGAAACGTGTCTCTGTTCAAAATGTTCCTAAGTTCCAGCGTGTTCCAGAAATTACATACTGAACCTTTAAGTAGAGTTAACTGTGGGTACTTTTACTTTTACTGCACTACATTTTACATGAAATATCTGTACTTTCTACTACACTACATTTCTATAATGTGTTGCGTTATAAGTTACATTCACAACGTTTTTTTTTTTGTTCATTAGTTTGAAAGTAGCCAGTGGGTGAGAGGGGAGTTGGTCCATTGAATCACTGCAAAGTGGACAGGTAACATTAGACCTGCCTTCAAGAAGAACTTGACCAATGACGTATATTCTAGTATTTACATCATTGAGCTGGAAGCACCCACAGCCCTGCTAACACACCCAACATGGATTCCACCGCAGAGAGTTGGCCAGAAGATACACACCACCCATGGCCTTATTGAAAGACTATTGAAAGATTATTGAAAGACTATTGATATATTATTGAAAAACTATTGAAAGATTATTGAAAGACCGTTCAGTCCAGCAGGGCAGATTCCCTCTCTCCAAAGAGCCAGACTGGACTAAAAAAACGTTGAAAACCAACTTCTTCTGAACTTGAACAATAAATTATTGCTGCAATATTACAATGTGTCAGTTCATGAATGTTAGGAGACAAGAGATGTCTCCAAATGTCTCGACACTCAGGTCCAAGTTTTGAAAATGGTGTCAGAAGTTAAAATATTGTTCACTTTTGACCCATTACAAGGTTGACTAGACAGTATTTTAACAAGAGTTGAAGACAAACTGGAGTTGAAATGATCAGATGTTCCTTTGTCAGGTCTAATGCTCCTTTTTTGGACAGACAACTTTTACTTAAATGTGTTTACTGCAGTTAAAATGAAACATTATTTTGTTTAGTGTTAAAGAAAAACGTTCAAAGGTAAAATCATTCCTCTCTTATTTTGCTTAATGACATTTAACTCTACATGTCATCCCTGAAATTCTGATGCACAGAATCGCAAGTCCAAGTGTGAACTGTGTCACAGAGTAAACACAATAAAAACATGTATTATCTGCAGCATTGCTCATTAAACTGACTCAACACTATTAATGTATTACAGAAAATATACGGTAGGAATGCTTAATGATAGTGTAGACCATATGTGTCAAACTCAAGGCCCAGGGGCCAAATGTGGCCCTTTGTTGACATCTTATCTGCCCCACAAGGTGCTATTTTCATTGTAAGATATTTTTATCACTTTGATGTCAAAAGTGTAACAGAGAACATCAAATGAGACCAAACTGTTGAGGAACCTGCAACAAAAAAAAAAAAAAACATGTTTGGTATATAACTTGAGTTAATGTAGATTCTGAAACCGGCCCTTAGTTTGAAAAAGGTTTTAATTTGGCACCCCTGGTGTAGACCATTGCATTAGGTAATACATTCAGCAAGTACTTTTACTTTTAATACTTTTAAGTACTTTTAAAAGCAAGTACTTATTTGCTTTTGTTTGCCGGTAAGTAAAAACGTTAATGTTGTACTTCTACTTTGACTAGAGTCCTTTTTTTTTGGTCCTTTTATATGTACTTTTACTTAAGTACAGTGTTTGAGTGCTGTACTTTCACCACCTCTGGTTTCTTCAGTTGTGTTCAGATTTGTATTTATTTCATTTTTGGTTTATTGGATTAGCTGATGCTAAGCAAATATATTTTCATAAAGAAGAACCTCAATTTGTCTATACCGTTGTGCTTATGAGATGCTTCAACTTGTCACATGAATTCAGAATACATTAGCTTGTGGAAGACCAGAAATTACAAGTGCACATCTTATGTCTGAAAAAATAAAACAATGGTTTCCATTACTCGTTGCGGCTCTCAGGTCTCAGGAATAGCATCTCTTTTATTCTCCTGTCTATCTTCAAGTAAGAAGATGAAGGAGCATCGTTTGATGGAGCTTGAGAGTGAAAGAATATCCCCATGGAGTCCTAACCATATCACCAGGGTGGCCTAACAAAAAGGAATTAAATGCAGAAATGTAAAGTTTAACATTAGGCTGGGCATTATTAAAAGTAGTCTTGCTAAAGTCTTAAAATCTTCCAGGATAACTAAATTAAAACCAGAATAAAATTCAACTTTAAAAGCTATCATTGTCACTAATTACCAGGACTGTCTGCGTAAAACCACCAGTCGTGCAGGCAAAATTAATAATATTCCCTATACATATCATAAAGCCTGTGATCTGAATCTAATGGTGGCTAATTAATGTTAAGAGGCAAGGCGAATGAGCGAGTGAACTGCACATTTCCCTGTAAACAAGTAATTAGAGCTAAAACATACAATGGCAAATTACCGTACGGTCTGCATTTAATGAGGTATTCAATCATAAAAATCAAAACTACTGTAACTTGTTCAGAGGTCACAGATACTCTGTAGCCACACCTGACTGTTCCGTTAGGCTCCAGCTTGTTCACGTTCTGTTTAAAAAACTGCACGATTCATGATTTACCCCAAACACAGCTGTCGTTTCTGGCTCTCAATCACCATAAATGTTTTTTTTTTTTTTTTTTTTCACGTCAAGAAAAATGAGTGCATGTTTAAAAAGTTCCATAGATTGTTTATTACAACATACCATATTCTCAACAATTCAACATGAACAAAACTAAAAACAAAATAAATAATAATCTGCATATTACTGTTATTGCACAGAACAATTTGAATGTATTTTCCATAGATTTCTTCTTTTTTTTTTCGCACATTTTTTTTTCTTTTGTAAAAAGTTGGCTTGGACTATACATAGTTAGTACAACCCAGGGTCAAAACTAAAATGTAGGAATAATAGAAATAAAAAAACAGTATCCCCAGAACACTTGGGACCAAGAAAAGGCTCGATACAGTAGCCACACTTCGAACAAAAAGCATTCGTAATCAGCGAGAGGGAGAACTGTGAGCCACGTCCAGTGTTTTTTTTTTTTTCCTTCTTCTCTTTTATGCAAAACGGATTACACCAAAGCTGCTTCAGATTGCTCCATGGGGGAAACCATCTGTCAGTCCACCCATCTGCATATTTTGTCCATACTTCCAGCCGTTACTGTGACGTTATTTGTAATGTCACCCATCATAAATAACTTCATCCTCACACACATTTGCAAAGCCCAGCTGTCCATAGTGTGCAGATGAAACGTTAAGTTTGTAACCCTTGGATTTTATATGCAGGACCAAATTGGAGTGTGAAATGCAGACATTCTTCCCACCCACCTCCTTACAAACAGCACATATCTCTTGGGGGGAAGCAAACCTGTAAAAAGATTCAGGTAGGTAACCTTTCCATGGCTTTAAAGGGAGAGGGAGTGTACGGTCATGGACAGAGCATTAATTGTGAAAATGAAAACGTAAATACGTAAATGGAAAAACTTAACAAGGTAAACAATGATGGAAACGTTACAGCTTGAGGAGCACATTGTATCCCAAATCTAGAGCACCATCATTTTTGATTCTTTACAATTGTTTTGAGCCCCAAAAAATATATAATATCATGTAAGTACCGGTATAGCTGAAAAGTAATTTTAAAAGATGTGATCACTTAAGTTGTTAATTGGGTATAGGCCATCTTTTCTTAAACTGCACGTCAACTGTGAACCAAACCTACAACCTAATAATTGTTAAAATGCTTATTTTTCATTGTATTTATTCAAACCAGATGTATTTGAAGTTTAGACGCTCTAAAACTATTTACTGTTACACTAGCACAGTGCTACAGGAGCCAGATGCCTGCCATGCAGTTTGACTGTAGAATATGTGCTGAAACATGATAACAAAACTGTCTGGTCTGATTCTGTAGGGTTTCATGTTCCATGTGTGGCGTCATTGGAGAGTCTTGCAATACTGGACAAATACCACTTTAAACATATCGCAAAGAAAACATTTTACTCACATATGTGTTACTTTTAATATCCAAGAACTGATTTTAATATTACTTTTATGAAATTCAATCAACTACAAACTTTTTATGTGCATCACAAAATATTCACATTAGCAGTGAGAGATAGCTTATGGTATCGCCCAGTTTAATTTTAAAACACATTTTTTTGTCAATCATATCAGGTGTCAACAATTTATTCTGCCTTGGTCATCATCCATTGCACTTTCAAGGTTACCAGTCAACTGCTGTCAAATTAAAGTGTTTTACATTTTCCCCCAAAGTATTAACTTGATATTGACGCTATTACATTTCGCAAACATTTGTGGAACATGTTTGCACGTAAACATTTTGCAAGGTTTTGAAAAAGTACATCTTAGGAATTTTAACTGTGGAAAGCTAAAATATAAAGACAATTAGTAAATTATATTAGCAGTTAAAAGTAATTTGTACTGTACCATAGATTAATAAAAATAAAACTACCCTCAGCATGTCTGAATGTGCTCATCAACCCGTACAATTATAACAGCACATATAACTCAAAAATCATTAAATGAAAATACAGACATACAACAATAATTCAAATATGATGGGCCCCGCATATTTTGGCTGTTTGAAATGTTTTATTTTTCTTCTTTTTAAACATTTTTTTCCATTAGATATCCATAGGAATATGACCTTTACATAACAAATTTGATTTTCAATGCATGCCCCATGGGCTTGTAGAAATGACCATGGGTAGTGGGTGTGGTTACTTTCCCTCTCACTTTAAAAAGTCAGGAACTGGCTTCTTATCAGTCCATCAGTTAGGAAAAAGAAACATTACTCTATGTTACCACACCATAATCCACAGGTTTGCAAAAAAAAGAAAAGAAAGTGTCTTCTTTTCCTATTTTTCTTGAGTTTGAGTTCCAAATGGATGAGCACTGCAGCTTTATTAAATCATTTTCATGTTAAACTTGCGAGGAGCATCCACTGTGGTGCTGCTCATGCCAGCATCCGATTTCCGTGGCACGTACTCAATCTCAATGTTGTGCTTAGTGTTGCCTTTGCCTCTGCTCCACAGGAACAGCAGTACCAGGCAAAATAGGACAACACCAAGAAAAGAGATGAAACCCATTGTGGTTGCAATAATCAGTGTCTTTATGTCAAATGGGAAAGGAACATTGGCTTTAGTACCATTAGCACCAGTCTCTGTTGGCTGGTTGGATATGAAAGCAAAAGTCTTGTTAGGTTGGTGTGGCCAGTCGGGTGAGTAGCTATGAATGTGAAGGTGAGCAAAAGAGGTGTCATTTCCACCTGCATTACTGGCTATACACACGTAAGTCCCGTTATCTTGAATCTGGGCATAGCGCACCTCAAGAGTGCCATCTGGCAACACGGAGAGCCTTCCAATTGTTTTGGTGGTGATAAACCTTTTTTGTGGAGAAAGCCACATAATTGCAGGAGCAGGATCTCCATCTGCTTGACAAGCAAAATGAACAATGGCTCCTTCATCGACAAATTTGTGCTGGGGCCTTCGATCCCTAATCCTGGACTTGCGACACGTGAAGTAGTTTGGCTGCAGAACATCTGGAAAGTCTTTGAACTCCTTACCTTGAACAAACTCGGGAGATGCACAGGTGGGCTGCTGCTTGTTGAAGTTTAGTCTCCAACGCCGTCGAAAAACCCACAAGAGTCGGCAGTCACAGGCCAGAGGATTATCGTACAATGCAAGGGTTTCCAGGTTGCCAACGGAATGGAAAGCAGATTCCACCAGAGTGCTAAGAGCGTTTCCAGAAACATTTAGGATTTTCAGGTAATTTAGTCCACGGAAGGAGTATGGCTCAATCATTGTTAGTCTGCCTCCCACAAGATGAAACTCCTGCAGACGTAGAAGATCATGAAGCTTATTTCCCTCAATGGTTTGGATAGGATTGTATGAAATATTAAGAAAGCGCAAGTAAACCAAATGGCGCAGGGCTACATAAGGAATTGTTGTCAGGTTGGCATTGGCAATGGTCAGAGAGGTGAGATTTAATCCATACAAACAGTTGGGAGTCATTGTATCCAAGTAGGGCCAATTTGCTATTTCCAGCACTTTTAGCCGATAGAGGCGTTTAAAAGAGTAATCCCGTATGACATTGATATTGAGGTGGCGCAGCTTGAGAGTGATCAAACTGTGGAGGTGGGTAAAAGCCTCTGTTGGCACAGAGGACAGGTTACACTTCTCAAGACTTAAATGCTCAAGGCTACTAAGGCCATGAAAAGCCCGGTGGGAGATGAAAACCAGGTCATTATCACCCACCTCTAAAGACCGAAGGTTGTATAAATCCTGAAACATGTAGTCCAACAAGATGACAATCTTGTTCTCACTTATGTCCAGCTCTGTAAGATTGCTCAGACCTGTAAATACACCCAGCTGAATCAGCTTCAGCTTGTTGCTTCGCAATCCCATTGTCCGCAAGCCATAGAGGTTATTGAACGCTCCAGGTTCTATTGTGGAGATGATGTTTTCACTGAGCTCCAGATGTTCAAGGTTAGAAAAGCTAGCAAACTCATCTGGGTTAATCGTTCTGATGCGGTTCTTGCTGAGGTCCAGCAGTCTTGTTTCTGCAGGAATGCCTTCGGGAACAGCCATGAGCTTTTTGCGGTGGCACATCACAGAGCGCTCTTGCACATTGCACTCACAGCGGGATGGACAACCTGTGGTGGAGCTAGACAGCACGGTGCCCAGCATCAGGATGAGAATGGGCTGCCAGCAAGCCACCAGGTAGCTGTGCCCAGTCGCTCCCCTGGCCACCATCTTATCGGTTACCTGGGGAGAAGCAGAGACATGGAAAACATTTTGTTAGAAACTAAAACATTGTTTCCACCTCATAGCATATTATGTTTTATTTTTTCAAATATGCTGGGGGAGATTCTCAGTCATCCAGGACATGATAAAATCAGAAAAAGCGTTCAATACAAAAACAACTGGACTTCATTTGTAACAGAAAACGTTTCGCCCTCTATCCAGAGGGCTTTCTCAATTCAAAGAGCAGGCTGTGTGAGGGTGAAGTTATAACAGGCTGAGATGACACACACAAACCTATGTAAATTGAAAGCTGAGATAACACACACACCTGAGATAAATACACACATCCTATGTAAATTGACGAATCACACATCACACCTAAGAAACCCCTACTGTTAAAGTGTGATGTGGGATTCATCAATTTACATAGGATGCGTGTGTTTATCTCAGGTGTGTGTGTTATCTCAGCTTTCAATTTACATAGGTTGTGTGTGTTATCTCAGCCTGTTATAACTTCACCCTCACACAGCCTTCTCTTTGAATTGAGAAAGCCCTCTGGGTAGAGGGCGAAACGTTTTCTGTTACAAATAAAGTCCAGTTGTTTTTGTATTGAACACTTTTTCTGATTTTTTTTCAAATAGCTGACCAAATTCCATGCTAATTACACTTAATAAAATATATGATTGAAACTATGATGTTTCTATGGGTTGAAATTGTATTTTGAACTCTGTCCCTTTGACCTTTTTTAAGGCATCTTGTATGTGCAGTAATCATAGGAGTCAAAGGAAAGCCATTCTCATCACCTGAGAGCAGAAAACAAGGCAGATAATATGACACCTGTTGCAATATTTATGAGCAGACGTAAGATGAATACAGGTTACTGTGAATAGTGTGTGTGTGTGTGTGTGTGTGTGCGTGTGTGTGTGTGTGTGTGTGTGTGTGTGTGTGCATAATTAAAAGTGCTGACAGTTTTGAATTCTGCATCCCATGCTTGTCTCTACACAAACTTAAAAAAAGGCACTGTAAATGCTCTGCCTTCCACAAGACCTATTGTGATGTAGAATAAAAGATACAGATTGTATCTATGAAGGTGGAGGTCTAATTGTACTAGTGATCTACAAGCTGCACTACCCCCTCTGCCCCGTGTCTGCTGTGGGCTGCTGAACGTTATTTCCATGGATCACCTTGCAGACACTCAATCAGCCAATGCTGCTGCTGTGATGTGAAGTGATGGGGCACAGCTTCAACTAAAATGAATGACACTTTCTGTAATCCACATCACGCTGTGTCACAGAAAAAAATATGCTGAGCTCAGTCGTGACTTGTTCTAGTAACATTGTCTTTTTTTCTTTTCACCCTTCAGTCTTTTCTTTTTCTTCTATTCTCCAAGTTTAGATTTGCTGTGTGAGTTCAAACCCTTGGGTTAGCAAGAGAACTCAATCAACGATCGATGATGGCAACAGTGATACATGTGACAGCTGACACCCAACTCTAGCAATCTTATGGGGTAAAATATAGAGCATGCACAACCAGCAACTTGGATAGATGAATATAAATAAAGAGAGAAAGATGAAAAAAGCAGCAAAATATATCCTGTAGTAGTGGATGGATTTTAATGAAAATTAATTTTCAAGAGTGACCTGTTTTGGGAGCAGATGGTGGAGGCCGAGATGGTGTAGAGGTAGGGCAGCTGACATGGGACCAGAAGGTCACAGGCACAACTCCCTGCCATGTCCACATACTCTGGTGGCCTTGAGCAAGACACCCAATCCCAATTTCCCCCCCGGGCACCTACATAGCTGCCCACTACTCCACCTGGGTGTATCTCAGGTACGGTGGGTTAAATGCAGATAACTAATTTCATCATTGTATAGAAACATACAATGATGACAACACATAGCACGAACTTATTATTATTATTATTATTATTATTAAGGGCCTTGCTCAAGGGCCCAGAGTGGGGCAAATGAGGGTGGTGTGAGTGTTTCACTTTTTCCACCCACATTTTGATGTTGTTGGTCTAGGGAGTCAAACTAGCGACCTTCCAACCACAGGCCCACCTTCTCTAACCTCTGAGCCACCACTTCCTGTACTGTGTACAACACCAAAAAGCGGTGGTTTACATTAGCCGTTGACTGCCCCGATGTCTATAGACCAGTCATAGAAAGTACTAAATTATTGAGTGACCAAAAGACCTCCGGCTTATACTTCCAATGCTAAGCAACTCCACAGGGTCATTTTAAGTCAATCCACAAAACTGACAAAAAATGTGTATCTCTGTCAATATTACAATTACTGAGCCAAAATTTAGTGGGAGTAACTGAAAATAATATCTACCGGTAACTATTAATAAAGAAAACACAAACAAATCATGAGAGCTTTTATTTAAGGCCTTGGCTTCCAAGGTTTTGTCAAAGAAGGAATGCCTTTCAATTTGAAATGAACTGCTGATAGTAAACAAAGTTAAGTTCTTGTACCAAAGTACAGGTGGTCCCCGACATACGAGCGAGTTCCGTTCCTACGAGGTGCTCGTAACACAAAATCTTGTATGTCGGAACCGAAAGCGCATGTCGCTCGTAAGTCCGGATTTTCGGTCGTAAGTGTCATGATCCCATGTCATGATCCACGTTCTGTCTGTCATGTCATGTTCACAGCAACGCATCATTGTTCCCTCCTCCCACATGCCCAATGCCTCATTAACGATCATTGCACTCACCTGTTTGTTCCTGTATTTAAGCCCCACGTCCACAGTCATTCCTTGCCAGATTTATGAACGGTTTTGCCTAGTAGTTATCCAGCGCCCATGTCTTGTCCTGTCTTGCTTGCTACGACTCTGTTTTGGTTTTTTGGTCTCACGTCTCTCGCCTCAGCCCCTATTGGTACTGTCTCGGACTCTGCTTCCCTGGTTTTGATCCCTGCACACGCTACTGGACTTCGCCCTCCTGCCTCTCCCCTTATCGGACCTGTTCAGCCATCTGCCTCACGGAAACGGACCCAAGACTGCCTTTCACGACCACGAGTAAAGCCTGCCTCTTTCAACATTATTCGCCTCTCTGCCAATCTGTGTATGACCTCGCTTCGAACCAAGGAAAACCCCCTTCGTGTAAAAGTCCGCACGAAGGACCAACGTAAACAAGGAAGTAAATCCAGACTACGTCACTACCGGCCTACGTCATCAAGGAATTCCCTTCTGATCGGAAACAGCATAAAAAGGTTAGTGTTTTTACTTAAGACAAAAACATCTACCTTTTTAAGCCCTGCCACTAATATTATAATTTCTTGTGCAGAACTCAAGTTACCAGTGACGATCAGGACCCATTCCAGCTTCCTGTTTCTTAATAAAATTGTTAAAACTTTTCCAGTGTTCGGTTTATTAGTGAAACTCAAAAACACGGTCTTGACATTAAATCTGGCCAAACAGAGTTTCACTACGACACTGGTTAACAATTTTGAAGAAAAACTATCTGATCAGTCAATTCACCAGTTTACAACCTGTCTCTCACCTCATTCTAATTCTAGAACTGAGTATCTGGCGCCATCTGTCGGACTGACCCAGTCATCACAGGTCATGGCTTCCAAGGAACCTAGACTGACGCCTCCTGAGGTTTTTTCTGGTGACTCAACGCAGTGTAGACCATTTCTGACTCAATGTGAAATACAATTTGAACTACAACCCTCTGCTTTTCCATCTGAACGTTCAAAAGTGGCCTATGTCATCTCCTTATTATCTGGTAAAGCTAAAATTTGGGGCACAGCTGAATGGGCAAGAAACTCTTTGATCTGTTATAAATACAGAGACTTTTCTGCTGAACTAATGAGAGTTTTCAGTCATGTTCTTCCCACTCAAGAGTCAACCAGAGGACTTTTAAAATTACGTCAAGGCAACCGCAGAGTCTCTGAGCTAATCATAGAGTTTCACACTCTGGCTACTGACAGTGAATGGAATGAGAAAGCTCTTCAAGATATTTTTTGGCAGGCTCTCAATGATGACATCAAGGATGAGTTGGCTGCACGTGACCCTCCGTCTACCCTCAGAGAGTTGGAGGCAGTGGCTTCCAGGATTGATTTACGCCTTCAAGAACGTCGCAGAGAGGTGAGGCAAACCAGGTCTGAAAGGGCAATGTACTCAACCCCCAGATTCTTCACCCCAGAGCCAAAACCACTTTCACCACCCCCACCATCTGCCGAGGAACCCATGCAAATTGGAAGGTCCAGACTGTCTCAACGAGAGAGGGAAAGAAGGCGTCAGGAGGGATTATGTTTTTATTGTGGAGTTGCAGGACATCAAGCCTCTACATGCCCGGTCAAGTCCAGAACTGCTATGTCTCGCCAATATCCAAATTATAGAGTTGCCACCTCTTCAACCGGACCTCCTCTACTTCACGTCAGTGCAAACCTCCAAACCGATGGTAAGGAAATACCAGTGAAACTTTTTATTGATTCTGGTGCTGACTCTGAATTCATGGACATTAATTTTGCAAAATCTCTGAACCTCCAGATGTTTCCTACAGAGAGACCTCACAGGGTTCTAGCTCTTGATGGTCATCCAATCAATCAGACCAGTATGGTGACACAAGAGGTCAAACTACTGATTTGTGGTAACCATGTCGAGAAACTAAGATTCTTCCTCATCAACTCACCTGAGTTACCCATTGTGATGGGAGCTACTTGGTTAAAGAAACACAACCCCCAGATCGACTGGAGGAGCAGCAACATCCTGGGGTGGTCCGAGCAATGTTTATCTTCTTGTTTACAATCTGCACACCAGACCAAAAATGCTGTCAAAATAAAGGAGGAAACTCCAGATCTGACTCATGTCCCTCATTGCTACCATGACCTAGCCAAAGTTTTTAACAAAAGTCAAGCTATGTCTTTACCACCTCATAGACCCTACGATTGCTCAATAGAGCTACTACCAGGTACCACACCTCCAAGGGGACGTTTATTTTCTTTGTCCCAACCCGAGCAAAAAGTCATGCGAGACTACATTTCAGACTCCCTGAAAGCGGGAATTATTAGACCCTCATCGTCTCCTGCTGGTGCTGGATTCTTTTTTGTTGGGAAGAAGGATGGGTCACTTCGACCATGCATTGACTACCGAGGGTTAAACGACATAACCATAAAGAATAAATATCCTCTGCCTTTAATGACTTCTGCATTTGATCTCATTCAGGGTGCCAAAGTATTCACCAAACTGGACCTTCGTAACGCCTACCATCTGGTCAGAATTAAGGAAGGAGACGAATGGAAGACTGCTTTCAACACCCCATCAGGTCACTACGAATATCTTGTAATGCCTTTTGGTTTAACCAACGCCCCAGCTGTCTTTCAGGCGCTAGTCAATGATGTTCTCAGGGACTTTATCGATATCAATGTTTTTGTTTACTTGGATGACATTCTTATCTTTTCCAAGGACTTGGATTCGCATGTCCAACACGTTCACGCCGTCCTCCTCCGTCTTCTACAAAACAATCTTTATGTCAAGGCGGAGAAATGTGAGTTTCACACGACCAGTACCACCTTTCTGGGTTTCAATATCACACCTGACCAAATATCCATGGATCCCTCAAAGACCTCTGCAGTTCTGGATTGGCCAATACCCCAATCACGTAAACAGTTGCAACGTTTTCTTGGTTTTGCCAATTTCTATCGGAAATTTATTAAGAACTACAGTTCCGTCGCTTCTCCCCTCCACGCTTTAACCTCCACCAAGAACTCTTTTTCTTGGAACCAAACTGCTGAACACGCCTTCCTTAAATTGAAAGCCTTGTTTACCACTGCTCCTATCCTTAGATTCCCCGATGTGGATAAACAATTCATCGTTGAAGTCGATGCCTCTGATACAGGTATCGGGGCCGTTTTAAGTCAACGCAGTAATGACGAAAAAATTCACCCATGTGCATTTTTCTCCAAGTCTCTCTCCCCAGCCGAACGCAACTATGATGTAGGGGACCGAGAACTACTCGCCGTCAAGATGGCTCTTGAAGAATGGCGTCATTGGCTGGAGGGGGCCAATCATCCCTTCATTGTTCTCACCGACCACAAAAATCTCGAGTATCTGCGATCAGCCAAACGACTGAATCCTCGTCAAGCTAGGTGGGCTCTGTTTTTTGGACGATTCAATTTTTCTCTCTCTTATAGACCCGGGACCAAAAACGTCAAGCCAGATGCATTATCTCGTATATTTGAGAAGGATCAGACCAACGGTCCACAGGAATACATATTGCCCGAGACGGTTCGCTTGTCCATCACCCAGGTCGAGAGGGAGGTCAGGGAGGCCCACCAGAACCACCCACCACCCAGGGAATGCCCGGCTGAACGCCTCTTTGTACCAGATCACCTCATCACTAAGGTACTCATGTTCTGTCATGCTTCGCCTATTTACTGTCATCCAGGGATTGAGAGAACTTTAACCATAGTCAAGTCACAGTTCTGGTGGGGTTCCTTGTCTAAGGACGTTAGAGAGTTTGTCGGGGCTTGTACCCAATGCTCCCTGGCTAAACCCTCTCGACGTCCACCGGCGGGTCTCCTGAGGCCATTGCCCATACCATCACGTCCCTGGTCACATCTCGCTATGGATTTTGTCACCGGCTTACCACAGTCTGGAGGTAAATCAGTCATTCTAACTGTCATTGACAGGTTTTCCAAGATGGTTCATTTGATTGCATTGGAGGGGTTACCCACAGCCAAGGAATTAAGCAATGTCATGATAAAGGAAGTGTTCAGATTGCATGGGATACCCAAGAACATTGTGTCTGATCGGGGGCCCCAATTCATCTCCAAGTTTTGGGGCGAGTTCTGTAAAACCCTTGGCATTGAACTAAGTCTCTCCTCAGGCTATCATCCCCAGACTGATGGACAATCTGAGCGCGCCAATCAGGAGATGGAGACCCGCCTACGCATTCTCTGTGGTGATGATGGGACCAAATGGGCAGAACATCTTCCTATCGTCGAGCATGCTATGAACTCTCTTCCTTCGAGCGCCACTGGCCTGTCTCCATTCTATGTCCTCTATGGATTCCAGCCACCGGTGTTTGCCGCCCAGGACCAGGCTGCCATGGTCCCTTCCGCGTTCCAAGCAGCTCAACGATGTCGCAGAGTCTGGACCAAGGCCCGCAAACAACTCCTCAAGACATCTGCAGTCTACACGAGGTCGGCCAACCGTCGTCGGACCCGGGAACCTGCTTATCAAGAAGGACAAAAGGTGTGGCTATCCACCAAGGACTTACCTCTTCGTGTTGACTGCAGGAAATTGGCTCCCCGCTTCATTGGACCTTTTCCCATTTCCAAAGTGGTGAACCCGGTGGCAGTCAGGCTCAGGCTCCCTAGCACCATGAAGATCCATCCTACGTTCCATGTGTCCCGGGTCAAGCCCGTCCAGTATTCTAGGTTCATGCCCGCCTCCAGGCCTCCTCCTCCTGCCCGACTCATTGATGGCTCTCCTGCCTACACCATCAACCGTATCATGCGTTCTCGACGCTGGGGACGGGGTGTCCAGTACCTCATTGACTGGGAGGGTTATGGCCCTGAGGAACGTTCGTGGGTGCCTGCTCGCCACGTCTTGGACAAGCCGCTCGTCGCCCGGTTCCACCGGGATCACCCTGATCAGCCTGGTGGTCCGTCAGGAGCCGGACCTTGAGAGGGGGGTACTGTCATGATCCCATGTCATGATCCACGTTCTGTCTGTTTGTCATGTCATGTTCACAGCAAACGCATCATTGTTCCCTCCTCCCACATGCCCAATGCCTCATTAACGATCATTGCACTCACCTGTTTGTTCCTGTATTTAAGCCCCACGTCCACAGTCATTCCTTGCCAGATTTATGAACGGTTTTGCCTAGTAGTTATCCAGCGCCCATGTCTTGTCCTGTCTTGCTTGCTACGACTCTGTTTTGGTTTTTTGGTCTCACGTCTCTCGCCTCAGCCCCTATTGGTACTGTCTCGGACTCTGCTTCCCTGGTTTTGATCCCTGCACACGCTACTGGACTTCGCCCTCCTGCCTCTCCCCTTATCGGACCTGTTCAGCCATCTGCCTCACGGAAACGGACCCAAGACTGCCTTTCACGACCACGAGTAAAGCCTGCCTCTTTCAACATTATTCGCCTCTCTGCCAATCTGTGTATGACCTCGCTTCGAACCAAGGAAAACCCCCTTCGTGTAAAAGTCCGCACGAAGGACCAACGTAAACAAGGAAGTAAATCCAGACTACGTCACTACCGGCCTACGTCATCAAGGAATTCCCTTCTGATCGGAAACAGCATAAAAAGGTTAGTGTTTTTACTTAAGACAAAAACATCTACCTTTTTAAGCCCTGCCACTAATATTATAATTTCTTGTGCAGAACTCAAGTTACCAGTGACGATCAGGACCCATTCCAGCTTCCTGTTTCTTAATAAAATTGTTAAAACTTTTCCAGTGTTCGGTTTATTAGTGAAACTCAAAAACACGGTCTTGACAGTAAGTCGGAAAATTTATGCTAGTGCTACTACGAACACTAGTTTTTCGACACAAACGTACATACTAGTTCATAAACATGCACAGAAACTTGTTTACAAACTGTTAGCTAACACAATTTCATCTAAAAACACATACCAGTGCTGTATTTTCTCTATGTTCTGTACAACTTTACTGTTCGTTAGTCAGCTCGTAAGTCCGGAACCTCGTATGTCGATGCGCTCGTAAATTGGGGACTACCTGTATAATTTAAGCATCCTTGTACTTCAATTTAAACTGGCCTGAAGGTGATTCTTCCTGATCTGCAGAGGGTGTTGCACTCTCCTTTTCTTCAGTAGAGTCAATGGACCATGTTACGCATTTTTAAAATGACAATTTAGAGAAAAAAATATCAGTTTTACCATTGACAAGTTAACATTATTACCACAACCACTAATAACTTTTTGTTCCAGGAGAGCAGATAGACAAGTGGACATCAGGCTCGTCAAACAAAGAGCTATGTGCGTGTGGGGGCGGGTTATGGATTGGGTAACTTGGCTCAGTTTCATTTCATTCTGTTTAGGGTGAAAGTTCAGATTAGGGATTTGATGATACCATCTGTAATCAGGCAATGTCAAAACAGGCTGAGGGGGTTTGTGCGAGATCAAAGCCCTGCAGCAGAGCCTGTTGTGCTTTATTCGGCCCCAAGCCATATGTGATCATTCTTATTCCTTAACTCCATCGATTGAGTCGGTGCTGAGTGCAGTGAGATAGAGTGCTGTGTTTGTGTGTTTGCAGAGGGAAAGACACCCAAGAAGTGGGCTCAGCTCTACTGGGCAAGCTTTAATCATGTGGTTTTTACATAATGGATATTAGTCAGTTAGATGGTATTAAACTCAAGTCATTTTTCACGGACACTGACGGGGAAATTATCGAGCCCAAACACAGTGCTGGTAAAGTTTCATAATGGCAACTTAAACAAGTTAAATATTGAAATTTACCATTTTAACAAGTGTATTCTTTTACATGGACACAAGTCTGAAGATTAACTAACATGACTGTGTATTCTAAACCCAAGGGCAATGGGTTAAAGATAAATTAAACAAAACCATTGTCATAACTTCCAATGTAAAATGCCAAACCTTATAAATGATGTGTGTGATCTCATGGAATATTGTGAGATACTGTATTGCTAAATCTGTTCTGAATTTCAAGAAACTCTCTTCTCGGTGTATGTGTAGAAGATGACTGTCGAGGTTTGAAGGTAAAAGCCCACGGATGCAGACTTACACAAGTGCTCAAAAACATTTTAAGATTTAATAAATACTGTATAACAAAAGGGATGGCATGGCAGCAAATTACAATGTAGCAATAATAATAATAATAAAAAAAAGCATGGAGGGTAACGAGACAGAAAATAACCTAAATAAATGATTGAAGATAAAATGAAAGGCAAGACTTTATATGCACTGGGAGTGATGGGTTAAGTGACTGCAGATGGGACTGATAAAAACAATGAAAAGGTGTGAATATTAATCTGGGGGCAAACAATGACTGATGAACAGGAATGAGTGATGATGCAGCGAGACGATGAGAAAACGCATCTCAGAAAGTAGAACCACAAGGCGTCCTGATGCATGCTCAATAATCCAGGTGGGTAAATGTAACAAGGTTGATTCAGGCCCTCTGGACAGATTCATTCATTCATTCAACCTTTATTTAGTCAGGTTAATCTCATTGAGCCTCGAGGACTCATTTACAAGAGAGACCTGTCTACAAACTAAAGAATGATGACAACAATAACAGTAGAATGCTGGTTAAGATTCTCAGTCGTCCAGGACATGATAAATCAAAAAAGGCGTTCAATACAGAAACAACTGGACATTATTCTGTTACAAATAAAGTCCAGTTGTTTCTGTATTGAACGCCTTTTTTGAATAACAGTAGACATTTCCTTAAACAATCAACAATAGACAAACATAAGATAGAAATTCAGATTTTTTTTTTACAAATTAAAACAAAATATTAAAGTATCGGGGACTTCCGGTTATGACGCGGTGCTGAGTGGACGTGCGTTGAAGCCCTCTCCAGCTTTCTTTCTAAAAAACTAACTTAACAACCTATACTAACTTGCTTCGCGTCTCTTCAGTCAACGGGACTAGTTATCGCTGACCAGATGGCACCGAAGACTGCAAAAACGACTTCTAAAAAGGGTTTGATAACGTCTATGTTGAGCCCAGTGCAACAGTCCGGGAGCAGCAGGCTAGCTAGCGTTAGCACGGCCTACAGCGACGGTGCGGCTTCTCCTCCAGCTGGTGGAGGCGCTTCGGATAAATCTCCCGTTAACAACAAATCCACAGTCACAGATGATGATGGACTGGCGGCCATGGAAACAGGTACCACCGACCTCGTAGCAGCTATTAACTCGATGAAAGATGACTTTGTGAAGAGGTTTGATAGCTTGCTAACTGCTATCCAGGAGGTGCAATCGGATATAAAAACTGTTGCTGCACGTGTTGCGCAAGCTGAGGATAGAATTAGCACTAACGAGGATATTGTTGTTTCCCTGCAAGCCGACAACACTGCTATGAAAACTGCTATTGATGCTCTTCAACTAAAAATAGACGATTTGGAAAATCACAGTCGCCGCTCCAATCTGCGTCTTATTGGTCTCCCTGAAGGGGCTGAAGGCTCTGACATGTGTGCTTTTTTGGAGAAGTGGCTGCCTGAAAAGTTTGGTGCAGAAACATTTCCAGTCCCGCTGATCATAGAGAGGGCACACAGAATCGGGAAGGCTGACGCAGCGGGGTCACGGTCCAGAGCGGTGGTCATTAAGCTTCTGAACTATGCTGACAAAGTCAGGATCATGAAGGCTGCCAGGGCGAGGGGAGAGATATACTTGGAGAATAAAAGAGTGATGTTCTTCCCAGACGTCTCTGCCGAGCTTATGAAAAAGCGCAAGTTATTCGACCAAGTAAAGAAAGATCTAGCTTCTATTTCCAAGGAGGTACCGGAGCTGCGCTACGGTGTTGTTCATCCGGCCATGCTTTTGGTGACCTACAAGAAGAAACGATACTCCTTTGATAAAGCAGCAGAAGCTGAGTCCTTCGTTGAGCAGCTTAAGAAGGAGCGAGATCTGGTCACGGACTAGGTTGAGGTGCGATAGAGACAAACTGACCTGTGGAGTATCTCTTTTGATTTTGTAGCTGCTTTGTTGTGGAGCAGCAAACAAAATATGTGATACTGACTAATTATTTCTCACAATGTATGCAAATAAGATCACATATTGCTAAGCGTATCGTTAAAACATATATTTTCAGTTCTTTGGCTTGATGGTTTATACTGTACAGGTTATTATTAAGGTGTCTGCATTCTGTGTGTACATGGGTACGTATACATGGTTAATATATACAACACGGTTGAATTAACCAAGGTTAATACTGCACATGCAAGTTTGAGTTTATTTTTACTATAGTTTATTGGTTGTTATTTATATAACTGTTCCTCTGGGGGCTGCGGTTTGATGGGGGTGGTCTAGACGCTGGTCCTCGCCATCTTGAGTGCCGGGGTGGCCCAGCAGGGCTTCATGGCCGAGCTTTGGCGGCTCCTTGGGAAGTGTTTTCAGTGGGGTGGGTGGGCGTACTTCGTTTGGGGATTTACGCTTTATTGTTTAATTGTTGTTTGTTGTGTTTACTCTTTTTTGTTTTTATTTGTCACGTTATCCCTCTGCAGCTTACTCTTGAATGCACATAACGTAACTGTAATCTTTTTGTTCATCATTTGATGGCCTCTGACCTTCAGTTTACCTCTTGGAATGTGAGAGGTCTGAATAAACTTGTTAAACTGAAACAGGTGATGAAAAGGATTCAAGAATTAAAGGCTAAGATAGTTTTCCTACAGGAGACTCATTTAACTCCTGATGATGTTATTAGAGTGAGGAGAAGATTTTAATTTTATTGTCTTGTGTTTATATGTGTATGTGTGTGTAAGTGCATATGTATGTATGAAACTGTGCACACCTATTGACTGCAAATCTAATTGCCCTTCGGGGATAATAAAGGAACTTGAATTGAATTGAATTGAAGATGGCACGGTAGGGTTTTTTCTACTTCCTTTAGCTCACATTCAAGAGGCGTAATTACATTAGTCCACAGTTCTGTGCCATTTCAACTCATCAAAGTAAATGAGGATAGATTTGGCAGATATCTAGTCGTACAATGTGTGATTTTATCGGAGAAACTAAATTTGGTTAATGTTTACGGGACTAATGATGATAATCCTGCTTTCTTTAGACACCTGTTTCTATCCGTAGCATTGCTACCTGGAGGGTACATTATTGGAGGTGATTTCAACTGTACGCTCATACCAACGCTAGATAGATCTACAGGCAAAGACACCTCTCATGCTCAAACAAGGAAAGAATTACTTAATTATATGAAAGATCTCAATTTGGTTGATTTATGGAGAAATATGCATCCTAATCAGTCGTCTTTCTCATGCTATTCTAGTACTTGTCAAACATTTTCAAGAATCGATTACTTTCTAGTCTCAGCTGACTTGGTCTCACATATTACAACCAGTTGGTATGATAGTATAGTAATATCTGATCATGCTCCGATCTCATTCCACCTTAAGGTTCCTAATCTTTCCTTTTCACCAAAGTGGCGTCTACAATCTATTTGGCTTAGGGACCCAGATTTCATAAATTTTATTGGAACAAAAATAGATATGTATTTTGAATTGAACACTCACCAAACCTCAGCATCTGTGAGATGGGAGGCCTTTAAGGCATATTTAAGAGGCCAAATGATTAGTTTTACCAGCTTTAAGCATAAAATCAATAAACAAGAATTGGAACAACTTGAAAAATCTATTAAAAGCATTGAAATACAACTATTTCATAATCCTTCAACCCAATTAAATACAGAACTTCTTAGGTTAAGGGCTAAATATAACATGCTATCTACAAATAAAGCAATTCAAAGTTTAATGAAATTGAAACAGTCGTATTTTGAACAAGGTGAAAAGGCCAGTAAATTGTTGGCTTGGCGTATTAAACAGGAACAATCAGATAAAGCAATAAACTCAATTCAAACAGTTGAGGGGGAGTTATCATCTGACCCAAAAATAATAAACAACACATTTTCAAATTTTTACTACAAACTATATAGCTCAGACTACTCAGACCTAGCTCCCCAGGCACAAAATGCTTTCTTAGATTCATTAGAATTTACTCCCGTAGATAACGAATCCTTAAAATCACTTGATTTTGAGCTCGATACACAATTATTGTCTGAGGCTATAACAAGCATGAAAGGTGGGAAGAGCCCGGGGCCGGATGAAATTCCAATTGAAATATACAAAATTTTTCAATCTAAACTGATACCTCCCATGCTTGACATGTATAAAGAAGCCTTTGAGAAAGGGTCTCTACCTCCTTTACTTAATACAGCTATAATTTCCCTACTTTTGAAGCCAGGTAAACCTGCAACTCAGTGTGGCTCATACAGGCCAATTTCTCTGATTAATAATGATGTTAAAATTTTATGTAAAGTCTTAGCCAAGAAGTTAGAGTCACTTCTACCCATGATGGTCCACCCTGATCAAAATGGTTTTGTGCAGGGTAGACAGGGGTTTCATAACATCAGAAGGGTGTTTAATGTAATTTTTGAGAAATATGAAGTCCCAGACAATGCTATCCTGTCACTGGACGCAGAGAAGGCCTTTGACAGGATAGAATGGCAATATATGTTTGCTGTTATGGAACGGTTTGGTATAAAAGGGAAATTTCTTAGTTGGGTAAAATTAATATATTCGAACCCACAAGCGGAAATTTTAACCAATGGTCTGACTTCATCTTCCTTTAAATTGAAACGAGGGACAAGGCAAGGCTGCCCCCTTTCTCCTTTGTTGTTCACGCTGGCCATCGAGCCTTTAGCTATGGCAATTCGCAAACATGATAAAATAACTGGTATACGAATAGGGAACTTGGAACATCGTATAGCCCTGTATGCAGATGACATAATATTGTTTTGTTCTAAGTTGGGGAACACCATGCCCACAATAAATGAGTTAATTAAGTCCTTTGGGTTTTTTTCAGGGTATAAGATAAATAACACTAAATCTGAAATAATGTACTTATCAGAAAAAGAACGTCTCAATCCCCCAGTTTCTACTCCATATGAAGCGTCAAAACAAGGATTTACCTATTTAGGTGTTAAAGTTACTCCTACAATAAACGATATTATTCCAACTAATTATAACCCCCTTATAGAATCAGTTATGCATTCAATAGAAAGATGGTCCAAACTGCCCATTTCCTTAATTGGTCGTGTTAATATTATAAAAATGACAATATTGCCAAAATTTTTATATTTTTTCGAATCGATTCCACTCTCTCCACCTCCCTCCTTCTTTAAGGAGATAAATAAAACTTTCTCCAATTTCATTTGGAGTAGTAAGCGTCCGAGATTGAGATTGTCTCTATTATATTTGCCATATGACAGAGGAGGTTTGCAATTGCCAAATTTATTATGGTATTTCTGGGCAGCTCAGATTAGGGCAGCTATGTTTTACTTTATTACCAGCCATCCCCCAGCGTGGGTTACAATTGAGTCACAGCTGATCTCTATCCCTATAAACTTATACTTGTATTCATCAGACAGGAAAAAGCTTATCAAACAAACAAAAAACCCTTTTCTGAAAAATACGATACTTATTTGGCAAAAAGTACTTGATCATTTGGGAGAAAGGCAATATCTATCCCAGTTCTCACCCATTTTTGGCAACAGGGATTTTGGTCCAGGAAGAGCAGATCCAGGATTCAAGCTCTGGTCTGTAAAGGGGGTAGCTAAGATTTCTGATCTTTTCTCGGGGAAAGTATTTATGTCATTCGAAGAACTTAAAAACAAATATGATATTCCTACAAAACATTTCTATAAATATCTTCAAATCCGGAGTTTTATTTTATCCAAGCAACAAAATAATCTTGAAATACCCTCTTTGTCCTCATTAGAGGATATTATCATAAAGTATCTAGATGAAGGAGGGCAGGTGTCTCGTCTCTATTCCCTGTTTGTTGACAAATCTAAAGAATCTTCGGTCAACATTTTAAAGGCATGGGAAACAGATTTGGGTGATAGTGTGTCGAGTGAGGAGTGGTCTGAAGCCTGTACCTCGACTCATAAACAATCCGCCAACATAAACTCCAAATTACTACAATACAAATGGCTGTCTAGACAATACATCACTCCAGTTAAATTGCATCACTTTAACCCTAATATTCCTGACACTTGCATTAAATGTAGTTTACAAAAAGGATCTTTATTTCATTGTATGTGGGCATGTCCTCAAGTGTTAGATTTTTGGAAGGAGGTATTGTTTGTGATTAGTCAGATGATTGGTAAAAAGGTTCCTGTAAATCCTAAA
The DNA here is from genome assembly GCA_038048925.1 of Garcialebias charrua. Taxonomy (NCBI): domain Eukaryota; kingdom Metazoa; phylum Chordata; class Actinopteri; order Cyprinodontiformes; family Rivulidae; genus Garcialebias; species Garcialebias charrua. The sequence goes on from JBBPBX010019033.1 coordinate 35,910, forward strand.
ATGTGCATCTTGAATATTTATCCTGATGACTTTGTTATCTCAAACAACTTGAGATCCCTACTTAATGTCTCCTTTTTGGAAGCTAAACGCTGCATTGCGTCCTCATGGAAGAAAGACTCATTATGTGGAATCTCACAATGGACTACGCAAATGACTTTTTACTTTGCACTTGAGAAAATCAGCTATTTTAATAAGAACAAGCTTGATAAATTTTGGAATATCTGGACTGTTTTTTACAACTGGCTGGGCCAAAATGATATCCAACTCGATGGCTGGAAAAAGGACTTGTTATAAGGTCATATGTTGAACTGATATATATGTTGGTTGGTCTTTTGAGGGTGTGCTGCGGGATTTTATTTTATTTTTATTTTATTTTTAATTTTTCTCCCCCTGTGTGTATGTCTTGTTGATTTTTGTCTTTTATGGGTTTATATTTAAGTATTGGTAATTGAATATTGGTATGATTCTGTTTCTCTTGTTAAAATCAATAAATATATGTTTTAAAAAAAAAAAAAAATATGAGAATCAAAATATATTTCATCAGCTATAGTTCAGAAAGTGGTGCGTGTGTCCTCTGTCCAGTCCACCGCCATTGTTAAAATGCTGGCTGTCTGCGCGTGCGTGCTGCGTGCATGTGTTCAAACAAAAGCTCCACGGGAGATGTTTACATTATCAACAGGGGGTCTGCGAAAAAGTTCCACCTTGAGAGCAGGGTCAGAAAAGTATCGGAGTCAAAGAGGGGGGCCAGCAGCGTCGTGTAGGCGATAAGCAAAGTCGCAAAGAGAAAGTAGCGGTTACACTCAAAATACGCGCCGTGTAAACAGGCCCTTAGTCGGCACAAATGTGTCTAAACTAATGGAACCTTGGGAGGTGGTTAATAGTCAGGGTGAAGGGCCTTATGCAATCAAAAGCCTCCTAGGATGGGTTGTAAATGCTTCAGCAGAAGGTTACGAGGATCTTGAAAATGGCTGCACTTCAGTTCATGTCAACAGAACTGCAGTTGATAAAATTGAGGAGCTTCTGACCAGCCAATACAACTATGATTTTAATGAAAAGTCCTTTACAGAACAAGAGGAAATGTCAAGAGAGGAACAAAAACTCTGGATATAATGGATCGCTCTGCACAGCTACAGAATGGACATTACAAACTGAAACTGCCTTTCAAAGGGAAAGAACTATTTATGCCAAACAACATTTCTGTTGCTTTGCAGCGCATACAGTACTTGGTTTGAAAGGGAAATCCAAAAGGAACAAAGGTTTCCATAAAGAGTACACAAACTTCATGACTAACGCCATTAATAAGTGGAAACAAATCCAATACATTTCAGATCTCCTTTGGAAACATTGGGTTCGAGAATATCTACCATTATTACAAGAACGACAAAAATGGATAAAGAAAAAAAAGGTGCTTCATTCCTGGAGATGTGGTAGTAGTTATGGACTCCACAACACCTCGAGGGTCGTGGATACTGGGGAAAGTTATTCAAACTTTTCCAGATAAAAAGGGTCTGGTGCGAGTAGTGCATCTTAAAACAAAAACAAACATTATTGAAAGACCTGTAACAAAAATTTGCCTATTATGTGAAGCTACAAACTGATAGAATGATGAATGTGTAAACCTGATTTGCCTCTTATGTATACTGTACATGTATTTACAGGTAGTCCCCGATTTACGAGCGAGATCCGTTACAACGAGGCGCTCGTAAACCGGAAATCTCGTAATTTGGAACGGCCGCCATTTCTCTCGTAAATCCGGAAATCCGCTCGTAAATTGGAACGGTTTTCGCTAGCGCGACTAAAAACACTCTATTTTCATCTAAAAACTACTTTTGAGTGCATAAAAATGATCGGAAACGTGTGTTTATATGCTTAACTAACTAACTGTAGTGAAAAAACACATGAAAACTCAGTATTTTTTTCGTTTTTTCCAAAAATTCGCAGCTCGTAAGTCTGGAACCTCGCAGATCAGAGCGCTCGTAAATCGGGGACTACCTGTATATGTGGACATATGTTTATTTGTGGCTCCTTTAATTTAAGTTTGATAATTGCTATGTCTTCTGTCACACGCAATTAGGGGCTGGTGTGTAGGAGCCATTTATCCTTCCTGTGTTTATCACCATCAGGGGGCGTATTTCATTTTGAGTTCTGAGTGTCTGAGTGGGGATGGGCTACTTAAGAGCAGGTGTGAATCTGTTCAGGTGTTGTTGATGGGAAGAGGCAAACAGTTTTCTACTGTGCTTGAAATAAGGATTGATGTCGAATTTATGTGGACTGGATATAAACAGAAACAGTAAGACAATGGACATTGCTTGGATAATAAATGATTTTATTATAAATCAAACTGAGGATCGGCATTATGAATTTGAATTGAGCGCACGTAAGACCAACGCCTCCTATAACAACCTGTAGCCTAAAATATAGGATTTTAGCCGCTACAAGCCCCTTTTCCATTAGTAACGGTACGGCCCAACTGGACCGACTCAGCCCAGTTCAAAGGCTTTTCCATAAGTAACGGTACGTAGAACCTGTCCCTATTTTCAGGACCCTTGGAATTTGGACCGAAATTATGTCTCATGCAGACCCGAACCTACAAGAGGCCATTTACATGGAGCATATTTTGAGTGAAACCGCACCTTTCCCTCTGCAGTTCGGCTGTTGATTTACTTTGTACATCTGGACCTGTCATTCTGTGTTTGTCGGTCTCTCCTTCCTGTCCTCTCAATCAGCCGGTCAAAGCAGATGGACGCTTGTCCTGAGCCTGGTTCTGCTGGAGATTTCTTCCTGTTAAAGGGAGTTTTTCCTTTCCACTGTCTCCTTTGTGCTTGCTCAGGATGGGAGACTGTGACGAAGCCAAGATTCAACTTGTCTGCTGCTTCCTTACATAGAGAACTTTACTAAATGGCTTTTCTATGTGAATGTTCCTGTAAAGTGTCCTGAGACCACTTTGTTGTGATTTGATGCTTTATAAATAAAGTGAACTGAATTTGCACAAAGTAATAGTATCGACATTGCCGATACTAGTCTTAATTTGAACCAGTAACGTATCGGACCAGAAATCCTGGTATCGAACAACACAGGCAGCACGCATGAACGTGAGCGTACAAAATTCACAGTGCCAACTAATGACCCGGCATGGCAACTACAGCGGATTGGGGGTATTCAAAGTGCTCACTGAGCTCAGAAGAAATAAAAGTGCATAAAATATTCAGTTTTCTAGTGTGTTCAGATTTCAGTTCAGTAAATATTTTGAGACGGTTGAGTCCAGATGTGAAACATAAAAATGTAAGTTAAACTTTTTCTTCTGAAGTTAGTCATTTGTGAACATAAACAGTTGTCCCGTTCTTATTTTGACATGCTTTGCAAATGTCAATGCTAGAACCTTCAGTTTATTTTATAGATATACTTTTTATATATTTTTTATACTACTAAGGAAAAACTCAGGACAGTATTACACTTTTATTATTTCATTTTATGCTTATGTTTAGTGTTTTAGTTTTAGTGTTGGTGTAAATTTTCATACTTTTATACTACTATGCAAAAACTCAGGACAGTGTTACACTTTTACTATTTTATGCTTATGTTTATTAAATGTTTCAGTGTTTTAGTGTTTAAATGGTTACTGTTGCACCGAGGGACTGAGAGAAACGCAATTTCAATCCTGTGTATGTCCTGTACATATTGCAGTTCTGACAATAAAGTTGACTTTGACTTTGATTACTCAGTAAATGAGAGAACATTAGACATCAGAAATTAGACAGAAATGTTCGGTTCTTTGCTTCATAACAATAAATATCTTCAAAAAGTATTTGAATAAGGCTGAATTCATTTCATTTGATAGGCAAATCAATGCATACAGATGTTGACACAACCATAGCTACTACAAATATCAAGTCAAGGTTCTTTATAGTCATTCTCATCACATGTGGTACTTGTGATGGGTACATGTGATGGAACAGTGCACAGGGTCCCAGATACATCCAACAAAAGTATAAATTGATGGACTTCCGGTCCTTGGCCTCATGAAGTTTTGTCTGACTGGACCTCTTTAAATTAAATTATAATTGAAAACCCTGATTTACAGTGACAGACAGAAGAGCAGACGTCAGGCCCGTCGGATGTCAGGCGTCAGTGAGTCCTGTCTCCAGTCGGCTCTTTTCAAGCCTGTGAACATGGACCAGAACCAGCAGCAGCCAGAAGCGGACACTCTGCTCCTCTCTTCAGGATGCAGGGTCAAAGGTCAGTCCTTACCTTTGATGAAGGAGTTTCCTTTGATATCCTGAGACAGACGCAGCGTTGTCCTCTTGTGTTGACCACTGGGAACCTGAAGACACCAGAACACATGTTTTATCACTGCATTAATTGTTTAGAGCAGGCATCCCCAAATGGCAGACCTGGGTCTGGATCCGGACCGAGTCATGGTTCTGTACGGACTCGTGCCCAATCTGATAAATTCAGGAAAATAGCTCATTTGCATAGAGCATTGATTCGTCGACAGACAGCTGCAGGAGGTGTGTTCTGGAGGTTCACTCTACTTCAGGTGTTACAGCATCATTCAGTTAATGAGCCAATCAGATCTTTAGTTTTCCCTGCACGATGCAGCGAGCTCTCACCGGACACGAGAAGAGAGGAAGAGACAGCATGTCGTGCTCCAAATTAAGAAAAGTTGATGTTGAAAACCGTTTCAAGAATGAATGGACAGAGAAATTAATGTTCATTCTTCCAGCAGGAAGTTCAAAACGTGTTTGCCTCAAATGCTCCGAAACAGTTGCGTTAATTAAAAGTGGCAACGTGAAGCGCTCTTCATCTCTTTTGAGCAACTTGATCTGCTGAAGTCGAGCAGAGAGCAGTAAATTAACCGAACTGCAAGCCCCATATGACAGATCCACCGTCCTCATCACAAATATTAATATTATACTGTATATACCACACTATTCTCCTTGAAAAATTGAACAAATATGGTATTAGAGGACCAGCATTACAGTGGGTATCTAGCTATTTGAAAGACAGGAAACAGTTTGTACAGATAAATGGTGTAAAATCTGACCTCTGCAATATCACATGTGGAGTTCCTCAAGGCTCTGTACTTGGACCAAAGCTATTTATTTTATATGTGAATGACTTGGTAAATGTGTCAGGACTCCTTAAATGTGTACTTTTTGCTGATGATACCACATTTTTCTGTTTAGGTGAAGATATAGAACAAATGTTGGAATTGATAAAGACAGAATTTGTCAAGATACAAACTTGGTTTAAAATAAATAAATTATCATTAAATCTAGAAAAAACTAATTACATGATATTCAGTAATAAAAAGAAAACTGTTGATGTTCCACTCAAAATTGAGGATGTTGAGATTTGTAGAGTGAGTGAGGTGAAGTTTTTGGGTGTTATCATTGATGACAAACTGACATGGAAACAACACATAAATTCTGTAAGAATAAAAATAGCTAAATCGATTGCAGTACTGTACAAAGTCAGAGACCTATTGAATGATAAAGCTCTGTATTTGTTGTATAACACAATCATTGTTCCACACTTAATCTATTGTATTGATGTTTGGGGGAATGCGTGTAAAACAATCACAAAGCCTATTTTTGTATTACAGAAAAGAGCTGTAAGAATTATCACTAGAAAACATTACCGTCATCCATCAAGTACATTATTTTATCAACTGAAGTTATTGAAGTTCCATGATTTGGTAGATTATAATATTTTATCAGTTATGTATAGGGCTCAGAATAATGCATTACCTTTAAATATCCAAATGCATTTTGTTAAAAGACAAAGTTGTTATAATCTTAAGGGGACAGAGATGTTTGTAAAACCACAATTCAGAACTAGTTTGAAGGGACGTTCTACCTCAATCCAGGGAATTAGATTATGGAATGGCTTGGAGAATGTAGTTAAAAATGCCAAGTCAATGTTTACATTTACAATTCAAAATTCTCATGTATGTCTACAAATCGCTGAACAGTCTCGCCCCCGCCTATCTCTCGGATCTGATACACCCATATGTCCCTCCACGTGCTTTGAGGTCAGAGGATCAGGTACTCTTAATAGTTCCAGAAACTCGCCTTAAGCGCAGGGGTGACAGGGCGTTCTCTGTAGCAGGACCAAGACTCTGGAACGAGTTACCGCTGCTCATCAAACAGGCCCCCTCCCTCTCAGTTTTCAAATCCCGGTTAAAAACTCACTACTACTCCATTGCTTTCAATGCCAGCTGATTTGTATTGGATCGTTTGATTTATGATCTGCAATGTTTTTATGTTTTTCGTGTTGTACTTCATTGTATGTGTTGCCTGTTGCGTGTTTGTTTGTCCAGCACTTTGGTGTGGACTTGTTCCTGTTTAAAGTGCTTTATAAATAAAATGGTATGGTATGGTATGGTATTTAAGAAAATGATCAAAACTGAATTGTTAAAAAATATAAATGAAGTAACGTAATTAGGGATGCACCGATCCACATTTCTCACTTCAGATCCGATACTTATTAACTCAGTGTCGACCGATACCGATACTTTTCCGATTCGATACTGTTCAGGTATGTGACTCTGTATAATGAAACTTTTGCACCCAAACTATTCATTTTAACATTGTGTGAGATAAACCCAATGAAGACACTTTCAAGCCTTACAATAGGGAACCCACTGACTTTTAACAGCACACAGGACAGGAGGCAATTATATCACACACATGTCCTTACTCATGGTGCAGCTGAAAAAACTAAAAAAGTGCTAAGCATGATGGGAAAGACAACACAGCACTCCCCTTAACCCTCTTAAAAGAGAGTGGATTATAGCTGGAAAACTTTTCCAGCTAAATCTGGAAAACTAAAAACAACAGTAGCTCATGGCTCACTGCTAAAGCTGGAAAACTAAAAAATCGCTAAGCATTATGGGAAAGACAACAAAATCCACTCTCTTATTTGTTAAGGGGAGTGGCTGTGTTGTGTTTCCCATCATGCTTAGCGCTTTTCTTAAGTTTTTTCAGCTTTAGCTGGACAAACTATTGGTTATAACTATTGGTTATAATGGGAAAGACAACAAAATCAACTCTCTTATTGGTTAGGGGGAGTGGCTGTGTTGTCTTTCCCATCATGCTTAGCGCTTTAGTTTTTTCAGCTGCACCATGAGTAAGGAGGACATGTGTGTGGTATCCACCTTATTCCTGGGGGTGTCACTGTAGAAGCGATTATGTGTCTTACTTCCGTTTCACACCATAAGTAGAATTTCTGCATTGGCTCCTCGTTGTTTACTTGTTAATCTGCACGCGTCGTTAAAGTTCTGTTTTCTGTTATTTCGAGCTAATATTGTCGCGAAGATGTCCTTGCGGAGCTCGGGTACCTGTTGCGCTGTTCGTGGCTGTACGAATAATCAGACGAAGCTGAATTTGTGGCTGCAACTAGTGTGTGTTGAACATGCTCCGAAAACAAAAACCTGCATCCTTCTTTGTGGCTGGGCTACGAGAAACCACCTGAAAAAAGACTCTGTATCCTCCAGAGGATCGAGAACACCAGGTATGATTTAAGAGACAGCTTTTAGTGTTATGATTTTATGTAGTCAGTGATTAAATGATACTAATATTTTCGTTCATAACTGGCAAATAAACACACGCACCTATATATGTATGCTGTGTGTGCGTTTATTTATACATATATATATATATATATATATATATATATATATATATATATATGTGTGTTTATATATATATATATATATATATATATAATCTAGGTGTGTGTGTGTTTGTGTGTGTTCATAAATGAACCCTAATGTTTGTATACTGTACTTTTCTTTTCCTCCTTTCTGTTATATTTCTGCATAAGGTGAGTTCCAGGGATGGATGGATGCAGTTGGTCCAGGGATGGATGACGCTCCAGTTGGTCCAGGGATGGATGACGCTCCAGTTGGTCCAGGGATGGATGACGCTCCAGTTGGTCCAGGGATGGATGACGCTCCAGTTGGTCCAGGGATGGATGACGCTCCAGTTGGTCCAGGGATGGATGACGCTCCAGTTGGTCCAGAAGTTTGTGTGCAGTTATGTACCACAGCAACAAATGAGTGAAAATATAATTTCTATAAATAAATCTGCGTTTGAAGTGCATTTGGTGTTGCTGTGTTTCACCTTCTTTATTTCAATAAGATACGTTGTTTAATGTCTAATGAGAAGTTCTACTGCAAATAAAAAAACTAGATGTGATTGTTTTTTTGGCAACTTACCAGTTTAGTTTTTTATTGACAAGTACAAAACTTAAAAACATGCACGTTGCTGTGGTTCCTCCTCCAGGAGGAGATTGATAAGAATAAAAGCTATAATTATAAATTTTAGGCTGATTGGTAACTCTAAATTGACCCTGGGTGTGAGTGAGACAGGTCCCTCTTGTAAATGAGTCCCCGTGGCTCAACGAGGCAAGCCTGTATAAATAAAGGTTGAATGAATGAATGAATAAACTAAAAACATTTGAAACTGAATACAATATGAGAACTGTGGGTGATTTGATGTCTTTTAATGAAAATGATTGGCTGCAGAATAAATACAAGAATAAATACCAGGTCAAATACACTCAACAAGAAATGATGGGCAGTTTCTGATTTTAAACAAACTGGAACAGATTCCTCATCATGTGGGACCACTGGACGACCACTGGACGACCACTGGACGACCACTGGACGACTGGAGCAAGCAGCAAACCCCTCCGGAATCCAAGACGATGGAACTCGGCCCTTCACTCGTCTGTACCTTAAAAAAAGAATAAAACTGTCATGTTTGCATCACAAAGTCTAAAATAAGACCAAGTTTGCTACTCAAAGTAGAAAGAATAAATACAGTTGCTCCTACATTTTTTACTCATTCACAAAGATATACTGTAATGTTCAATTTTATATTGATTTCAGTAATTTTATCTTAGATTTACTTTAAAGGGATTGTGACATGATTTTTTTACTATTCATAAAATTGCTCAAAATATATATATTTTATCATTTACATATGTTTGTTTTTGCAA